>JAOYRR010000279.1:0-64400 GCA_038994665.1 Podotricha telesiphe | reverse complement strand
AACTACAGAGTCTTAATTATCGGCGTAGGGTTGCACGCTGTCGTTCTTCAACCGCATACATCGGTGAGTGTGCCTTGGAGTTGCATGATCTAGTTCCTTTTGCCCCATTTCACTATCGGACTTCGAAGAACTGCTTCACGCCATCCGTACGTGGTGGAAATTCCTACTGTAAGGGACAAAGCGATTTGAGTCTACATTCTCTCAAATAACCCAAACAAGACTCAATCAACATCTTGCATTATTGTTTTACAAATAGATCGCTAAGATCGCCTACATAAAAAAAATGTACAAACAAAACATGGAACCTTCTATGCAATTCTTTCAATTTCCATACAACTACGCGATCAGAAGTGGTACAGTCAGTCAGTACAGTCGACTCGAGTCGAGTGACTGAGACGCAAGCCGTCAAGCCGCCCGCTCTGTGACGTCTGTTGTAGTGCTATAGGCCTAAGCTAATTCTCACTTACGCAGTCGTACATACACATTTATTACATACATGTTGATGGTGCATTCAGTTATTTTATTTATTAGCAGAAACATACCGTTTTATAAATTATTAAATTTTGTAACAAATCACTTAATACAAAAAGCAAATTAAGTTTTCACACATTAAGTACATATCACAATTACATACACATCACACATGAATAAAGGAAAATTAAGCAGTAATGGGAGTACAGGTGACAGGTAACAAGGTAAGTTCTTTAAACAAAAATAACATTATCTTAATTACTTCATATATACACACCTCAATCAGAATATTTTAATTTAAAAATTTTACATGCTCGCGATTCCAAATTATTACATGCATATTGTGTTTTGGCTTTTGGCAATGCAAAGAAAGGTTAATTTCGCGCACCTAACCTATGACACGCAAGATTTACTTTACTCAATAGAATCTCTCATACTATCTCTATCATATTATTTAATATCTTAAATAATATGATAGAGATCATTTGATCTTTAACCATTCAATAATCTGTTACTATAGGAGATATCTTTATCTTAAGCGATGCAGAAATTTGTTATATAGAGAAGATTCCAACATGTGGAGCAATACTACAAGATCGAACCGAAGCATTAACAACACAGTAACAAGTAACAACACAGTAACAGTAACAAGGGTGTCAGCCCGTTTAAAATTTTTCGATATACGTAAAACGAAATTTAACACCTTGTAAGCTCTTTTAGTTATAATGTAAATGCGATCCAAGCAACAACGTGACGTTCAATTGAACACCAAGGTCACGCAGTTCACTTATTCTTGTTATAACATTATCATCAAGTTTATAGTTAAAGACGATGGGATTCTTTTTCTTGGTAAATGTGATAGTATTACAGTTATTGATATTCAAATTCAGATGATTTGACAAATCCTCTTGGAGTAAGAAACAATCATCTAAAGTTTTGGTCATAAAATCAAAAAAGTAAAAAAATTGGTCTAAATATTTTCATATCATCTGCAAAAAGAAATAATTTGGAATGATGAAAACAAGACATAATATCACAAATATAATAAAAGAGGGCCAATATGTGAACCCTGGGGAACACCTAAGGAGACTGGAAGAAACTATGAACCTTGTCCTGAAAAGTACCTTGTCCTGAAAAGAAAACCTGAAAAGTGTCCCTTAATAGCAACAGACTTACTGCGATTTCTGAGATAAGAGGATAACCATCGTAACAAATCTTCAATTTACAATATTCTTTACATTCATTTATAATGAATTGAGATTGTCTACGGTATTTCTGAATGGGGTTCGGGTTCATCAACAATTAAGCCACCCGAAAGTAGATAATATCGACGCCTGACAATTGACGAATACTGAGATTCAGGTCTTTTTGACAAAAATCGAAACTGTGATCGAAGTTCGCTACAAAAAACCTTTGGTCAGTCACTATTCTAAAGGGTTCTCTAAATGTTAAGTGTAAAAATTATAAAAATATAAAAATCGAAATTCTGATTGGGTGATAATAACATACCTATACAATCGCAGAAGGTCTGTGCACCACACTCCTTCAGAACAATTATTTATTATATCTATTATTTCTCCCTTTAATTTCTCCAATTCCCTCTTTTTAGTGCTACTAGAACCTTTAAATAAAAAAAAACAAATAAAAATTTTAAATGCATAGTTACTTAACACTGGAAACTAAATTTTATGATAATTTTAATTAATTAAGTAATAAAATTAACAATATACAACTACCTTATATTATTGTTTTAAGATTTAATCCCAAACAAAAGGCAACATAAAATAATAAAAGAAAAATTGATTACAAATTAATTATTAAAAAAGCATAAGTATTATAAATTTTAAATTTAAGAATACATTGAGGCAATCATAAGACAATGGGACAGTATCAGAACATAAATATGATGGAGGGTTGAATCCTACTCCTGTAAATGAATATTTAATCATTTCCACTAGTAAGTCCCACTGATATATGTTAGATATGCATGAATATAATAAGGATATACATACTAGACGAGGTATGGTGTTCAGTAAGCTGATCATCTTTCTCATTGGAATCATTGCTGGTTGACTGACTCTGACTAGACCTGTATAAGGCTGTTCTTCTCTTTAGGAAGTTTTGCAAAACACTTTGAGAGCAACTGTTATTTTCTACTACATCATTGTTATTATGTGGAGGATTTTCTTTCATCTGCAAAGAAATTTCAATTATTTAGAAATTATACTTTTTACCATAGCAGGCCTGGAACGTCTAAGTAAACAAGGTACAGGTTTGAGGTGCAAGGAACCAAGACTCTGGTCTCAAGAGTAGGGGAACATAACTTCAAACTTTCTTTTGTTACTGTTTATATTTTTCTATTAGTTTTAATATTTTGTCTAAAATTTGTATATTTTTTTATGATTAAAGCAATAATTTACTAGTCTTAAGAAGATTTGTAAAAGCAATGTATAAATATCCAAACATTATTCAATGTCAATGAAAAGTATTATTAAAACATATATCAAAGGAATAAAATAAAATAATAAATAAATAATGTAATACAAATATAGTCTATATATTTTAAATGTACCTAATATACAAGTATATTTACATTGTTTGTAGTACTGTTTATTGATTTATTTTGCATTATAGTACTGCCATTTTCTTTCTGGTAATTTTTTTGCTCAAGCTTCCCAGTTAAAAAACTTTTGGCAATGAGATTTGTTACAGGCGGTTTCACAACAGACTCTGCTATAGCAGCTACACTTGTCCTTTTTCCTTTCCTGAAAGAATATAAATTGGCTTACATTAATGTGTAAAAAGTTCTAAAATATTTACTTATACTGGTGGTTTCGAAATTTTTAAAGTGAATACTTTACAATTAGCCACAACACTTATACAACTGAAATAAAGTAAGCAATGGCTTAAATACAAATCTTTACACTTCAAATGTTACAAATAAACATATCAAGATAATCTAATATTTTATTTTTGTATTATTTTGGTAAATTGCTCAAGTAAGCATTCAGGTTCATGATTAAAATATACATAAGAACTTACACTTTAACTATTGATGAAGTTTTCTGCTTTTGCACAAATTTATCAATGTGTTTTATTGATTCTGTGACTATTAATGTTAGTGTAGGATTTGTTGAAGGACCCTGGAGCTGGGAATACAAGTAAAGCATTATGCACATCATTGTAATATGAAAATAAAAGTTTGAAAATATATAGAAAAAACTTGCAGTAAACATAAATGTCAACTGTATTTAGAAGGTCTTGCAATATCAATTTAAAATGTATAAAATTATGGTAAAAAGCTCACCAAGAAGCTATCAGAACATTGTTCTCTGAGAAAAGAAACAGGGTCCTTGTATCCAAATTTAGATATAGGCAAATGTGAGCCTACCATGTTTCTATAATCCTTCATTAAAGTGCGTACATCTACCTGTGTTGGACTAGATACCACCAGCGACTTCAACACTGATTTCAATTTACTAATTTCTTCATCCATTTTTAACAATATACTACAACAAATCAAATATATATTTTTTTATTATTTATTAATGTAATTGAATTTAAGCATTCAATATATATGTTGTTATATAAATAAAAATAATATACATAATAATTATGCTTACAAACGCGTGATTTTTATAATCACTACAAAAGTAAACATAAAACTTTGAAGGAAATAGGTTACTGCTTTAAATCATTTAAAGTTATTCAGACACATATTTACTGAAATATTTAAGTAACTTACCCTAGAAAATAACAATAATAAAATTTTAACAAAAACAATTTGGTTTAATCCGCCAAATATCACATTCTTAGTAGTGTTATGTATATTCAGTATATAAACATAGATAATAAACAAATACACTAATAAAAATTCTTAAGTTCAACGGCAACCCAATCAATTTAAAATAAAATTATAGAGTAATTTCAATTTACTTTACTATGTTTACATATTTTTTAAATATTAAAATGTACTAAAATACATTAAGCTTATTTATTATTATATTCGGGATATCTTATTTATTTATTTACATATTTTTGTGTTTTGCATTAATATGTTTATTAATTCCTGTATGTGGACTATTTCGTGCTTTTCTGTGGACTGGGATATAGATGTTTAATAATGAGATTAAACATTATTGTCAATTTTAATTTTGACGATGACATGTTGACATTTTCAACTACAATATATTCGATTGAAAACTGAAACGTAAATTACGTAAGGTTAAACGGATAAAATTATTTATAAACAATGTCCTTTTTCTTAAAACGCACCGTAGCTGCTAGCTGCAACCTTGGTCGTGCTATTCTTAAAAATAACCAATATCCAGCTCTGCAACGCTTCGCAACCAAAACCGATCAGGCCGCACCACAAGTTGAAACTCGACCTACTGTTGCCAAATTAGATCCCTTACAAAAGTCTCAACTTGTTGACTTTGGAAAATATGTGGCAGAATGCTTGCCAAGGTTTGTGCAAATGGTGCAAATAACAGCTGGTAACGAATTAGAAGTCTTGATTCCATCAGACGGTGTCATTCCCGTACTTCAATTTTTGAAAGACCACCATAGCGCTCAATTTGCCAACCTTGTGGATATAGCTGGTATGGATGTTCCTAGCCGCCCCCACAGATTTGAAATTATCTACAATCTACTGTCTCTTCGATACAATGCTAGAATCAGAGTGAAAACTTATACTGATGAATTGACTCCAATTGACTCGGCTTGCGAAGTTTTTAAAGCTGCAGACTGGTATGAAAGAGAGATTTGGGACATGTATGGTGTTTTCTTTGCAAATCACCCTGATTTACGAAGAATATTAACTGACTATGGATTTGAAGGCCATCCATTTAGAAGAGATTTTCCTCTTAGTGGCTATGTGGAACTCCGTTATGATGATGAGCAGAAGAGAGTCGTGGTAGAGCCCTTAGAGTTGGCACAAGAGTTTAGAAGATTTGAACTTAGTGCACCATGGGAGCAATTCCCCAACTTTAGGGGCAATCCCGTTTCAGAAGAAGTAGTTATCCAAGGTGATCAACCCAAGAAAGAGTAGTAATCTTACTAAATGGTGTATAATATATTATATAATTAAATCAATATTCTAGAGGACAATACATTGTTATGAATTTCAAAACTAATACCTCTTGACTATATATTTATAATTAATTCAGTTCTATAATATCACTTGTTTTTAGTATATTATTATCATAATATATTATGATAGACAAGTAGCTTAGAACATCTATATCTGTTTTTTATTTAATGTTATAAATAATATCCAAATATTTTTAGAATAAAGAGGAGAATGTAATTGAGTTTCTTTATAATAATAAATAATAATTTAAATAGTGTTTCATTACAAAGTATAATTTATTTTAATTTTTTGTATATATTTATTTGGCACTGCCTATTTCTATTACAAAGGTGCAGTGGAACAGCATCTGACTTAAGACCTAACAGTTGTGGGTGCAATCCCCACTCAGAAGAATAATTATATATATATATATATATATATTTATAAATCAGAAATTATGACATCTGTAGGTGAACAAAAGTAACCGACATTGCTCTAAGAATTGCCGAGCTGAAGTGGCAGTGGGCAGGACAAATAGCCAGGAGAACAGATGGGGCAGTAAGGTTCTCTAGGAGATGTGATAATGGTGGTGTAGTCACTTTTACAGTTTAGGAACTATAAATATGTTGGTTCTTCAGTTTTTATGGCAAAGCTATGATGATTATGCAGCGCTAACTTTAATTGTCTATCCCTGGTAGTTTTCACTCTAGAGCCCCAATACATGTGCTTTGAGCCCAGTCTCCAGCCGCGATGTAACGATTTCCAAGAGTATTGAAGAAATCTTTGAACATAGCATCACTTATTGTTAGTCTGGGCGGGTAATAGCGTGGACTCTACCATCTGGATGAGGAGTCAAATGACACTGATATTCTTTGAAGGTTAGGTAGGTGTTAATGCAATGAGCTTCTGAGATAGCGATTATGTCTATTTTATGTGTCTTCAGTAACATTTCCACTATGTACGAATTATTTAAATTGAAATTTTTTACAGAGGTACATCATTCACATTTATAGAGGCCATGTAGCTCCTATAGGCTCGTGATGGCCTGTGAAGCTGTTATTCAAGCGCCGCCTGTGTTATATAAATAAATTAATATAAATTTGGCGAGGCAGTAAACAATGTGAAAAGAAAATGGCTATCCTCTGTAATTGCCAGTTTTGCCTCTTAATTCTTACTTAACTATGTGTTAATTATACTCATATATAAGTAGTAACATATGGTGTTGCAATTTTAACTCTTAACTTAATTTAAAATAATACTTTGACTGATTTTAATTTAAAACAATTAAAAAATAAATTATAATGGATATTAAATAAATTATTTTATTCATTATAAACACTACAATTTATTATTATTTCTAAATTACACTATTTTAAACAAAAGCCAATGTATAATATTTTTATAACTTTCAAACATTTATAAATGAATGTATCATAAGATAAAAAATACGAAAAGTTTTTTTAAGCTTCACACTATTACTACACTCATTGCAAGGTATATATTTAATATTATATACCTTGCATTGGGTTTTGCCACTTTACACGGAATGTCTCAAAACGTGGAGAATTTTCTTTTTCCCTAGTATTGCGTTCAAAGATAGATTATTTTAATAAATGAAGATAATGTATTTAATCCAAAATGCAAAAAAATAACTAAATTTGTAGTCACATATCGTACACTTAATAGAAGTGGCATAAAACATAAAACCACAAATCATCGTCTATATCTATATCTCTTGAAGTGGAACCACAGCTGGAATATGTTGTTGTGGAAGTGGCATCTGAAGCCGCGCTTGTACGAGTACTCCCACTCGCGGTTGACGATCTTGAAGGCGATGTCTTCGTACGGCGGACCCGCGTGGAAGCGCAGCACTGCGAACTCGGGGTTTTCGGGGCAGGGTTTCTGAGAAATTATTATTGAATACTATATCAACCATGCAGCATGTATGGTTGTGGGTTATAATTATTTTAATTCAGTTCCACCACTAAACACGCAGTGTTGAATTTGGGCTATAAAGACAATGTTAAATATATATTTTCTATACTATCATAGTTAAGTAAGGACATCATTTTTATGATAAGAAAATTTTGTATTGTCGAGGAAGGGCGTCAAAATATCGTTGCAGAATTTTCTTACATAGATAATGCATATTAGTTAACTGACCAGTGAGAACTCGGGGGTGGCTTGCTTGTCAATAAGATCCGGGTAGAATATGTTGAACTTGTATCCCTGCACGATCTTGGGCGGCGGGTTGTCCATGTCATAGTGCGTCTGGTTGTACTTGTTCCACTCGAAGCCCGTGTGCACCCTGCGTATACGAGGCAGCGAGATTACATATTAAGGTTTTAGTTATTGTTTTTGTTTATGGACGTTTGGACGATCTTGATTATGCCACTTTTAAATTTTACATTGACAGAAAGTTGTATGTATTTCATATTGGAGTATCAGCTACAAAAAAACATTGTATGCCATAAGGCAACATAATACCTGTTGAAGTATCTGGGTTTCCTCGGGCGGTACTTGTCCGCCCACAGACACGGCTGGTCGGGCAGCGCGTGCTCCACGCTGAACTGCGCGCCCTCGCCCTCCGCCCCCGCGCCCGCCATGGAGCGGCGCGCCGCCGCCTCCAGTGCGGCGGGTGCGGGCGCGGGGGCTGGCGGCGGCGCGGCCGCGTGGCGTAGGCGCGCGCGCAGATAGGCCAGGCGCTGCGCGTCGTGCGCCTCCTCCGTTACCAGCGTGCCCGGCTCCAGAGCGGCGGCGCTTGCGTAGGGCGGCGAGTACGCACCCGCGGCGTACTGTGCCACCGCCCACGCCTCCTCCTCCTCGCACTCGGACTCCACCTCGCCGCCGTCTGCATCTGCGCCTTCCTGCCGCGTGCTATGGTCTTCGGTCTTGGGTTCCGCCAACTGCGATCCGCTGTAATTTACATTTTTTGTGAATAACTTAATAAATGGACTGCATATTGGAATGTGTAACAGCGGATAGTAAAAAATAAGAATAGCGCATATTCGTACCTCGGTTTGGCGTCCCCGTCGCTGTCAGTAGCGGCGGCGGCTGTGGCGGCGGTGGTGGTGGTAGTGGCAGAGGTGGTGGCGGTGGCGTCGTCGGCGGCGGCACCAGCGGCGGCGGGCTGCACGCCCTGCTCGCGCTTGAGCAACTGCAGCTTGCGGCGCAGGTTCTGCTGGTGGCGGTCGCGCAGGCGAGCTCGGGCCATGTGCGCTACACGTTCATTCATATATATGTTTTAATTTGATAATTAGTTTCTACACACATAATGTATGACATCGGCTGCCGCACCTTTGAGCTGGCTGAGCAGGCTCTCCCAGTAGGGCACGTCCACGCCGTCGCGACGCGCGCTCATCTTGCGCTCGATCTGCGTCTGCAGCGCCTGCAGCTGCGCCCCCGACTTGCCCTTGAAGATCTGCAATGTTCGGTGAAACTTAACATTTATATCAATACTGATAGCACAACGGTGTGTGTGTGGAAGATATATGGGAAAAAATATAATTGGGGGCATTTCCATCAGATCCATTTATTTCATAAATAAGAAGCACAGTGCCTGCTACACCGTCGTCTTCGGTAGCCACTGCGATTACGCATACTGCGACGCGCCGGGCGGGCTAAACGCCTTACGCTTGGCCGCAATCCCGCGTGGTCTGCGTCCTCCCGGTAGGCCTGGTTGGCGCTGCGCTCAGCCTGCGACCCATCAGTGCCGATGTTTAACAATACTGAACTCCATTTTAAAAAAATAATCTCTCTGGAGAAACATTTTTTATATTATGATGTAAATATGTGGTATTTAAACTTTGTAATGATTTAATAAAAAGCTTTCAAAATGATAACATGATAACCAACCTTTTCAAATAAACTTAACAATTTTCTACAATTTACATATGTATGAAATAAAATCTCAATAGTGTACCTTGATGTCTTCCAGCAGATCTTCGAGATCCTGTGCGTGTAAGCCGTTCAAATAAGTGTATGGTTCGTGCATTTCCAACGCATCCACACACTGTTCTGAACTCACATACCACGCTAACAGGTCTATGGGTTTGGCTGGAATTATATAAAAAATATACATTACATAGGCGCTTATAGATACTACTAGTTGTTCGCGGCCCCTCCAGCATAGAATAATGTTTATATTTACAAAGATGTTTTAAATAGTGTACCTACCTAGCAGTGGCGAAGTGTCCACATAACACGATTCCCACCGGCTTATCTTTTGTAAATTTCAATAAATAAATAAATTAGTAATAAATATAATTATTTAGTAATCTAATAGCCAATACAAAAAAACTTTTAAATAATACAAGACAATTCCGACGTTAAATGTATTCCGTGCATTATAATAATATTTTTATAAGAAATTGGCACTTTATCACTAGATGTCGCCATATCAATTATAAATTGTTTAATATGCAAATAAACTTGGTAAACTAAACGAAATATTTTTTTTATCATCCAGAGCAGCCAGCATTATATTTATTTTGACACTTCGCCACTGCTGCCTAATTTAAAATTCTATCCTAATTTAAAAAACTATATTCGTGGTTAGATTTTCGTTGTGTGGTGAACGAGAACTCAGAACTGCAAAGAAACTTCGAAAACTTTCAGAATCTCCTGCATACTTATTAATTCAATATATTAAAACCAAAAAATTAAATTTATAAGTTCAAACCTGTCTAACGTACGGTAGAGATATATGTATGCACCGATTTTGAACAAACACTAAACGAAGTTTCATGTTGCTAACTTCATAAATTACGGATGCGGTCGAATAGTTTATATATTTCACCCTCTTGAGCGTAGAATTTGCATAAAAACTCCAATTTATATTTACATAGTTTCAATGTGTAGCCCAAAATTGGAGTATTAAGTATTAAATTACCAACTTCCATTTCACACAAAAATCATTCCTCTATAAAATACCCGACTGACTAAAGATGGGTGACTCTATAAAATACCCGACTGACTAAAGATAGGTCTAGCTACAATAGTTTACGCTCAACAATGATGTAACAATCAGTGAGTGAATCAGGACAACCTATTTCATAAGTATGAAAAGATAACATTTATGAAAATGTTCTGTGCTAATATAAAAACTAAGTAAATACAAAGAACAAAGACCTCGTCCGTCGCGTATGCGTATCTGCGAGCGCAGTCGCGCCTGCTGCAGGTGGAAGGCGTCTTCGTGGCGTGCCCAGCTGTGGAACTGCGCGGACTCGCGCGCGCGCGCCGCCGCCGCAGCCTCCGCCTCGCGCTCCGCCCGCTCCGCCTCGCGCTCCAGGCGGCGCTGCTTCACCTGCTCCCGCCAATAATTCATTTGTTTCATCTTTATTTTTTTAAGTGTCGGCAATTGACAGTTCTAATCAAGACACTGATCACATACGAGATTATTCTAAACCTTATATCGGATTAGGTAACAGTTACAGATAGTATTTTATTTCCGATATATCCAATCAATTTAATTAAAATTATATTAAAATAACATTTTCAGAGAGGCTGACATGGACCATATTGTACAAACTCACACCTATTCAGAATAAGAGTCACACACTGTCCCACTGCATCACAGTGGCCTCAAAACACTGATTTTTTGATTGTAAATTATAAGAGAAGCAGGTAAAACCATAATAATCACTAAACAAAATAGTAAAAATATGTCTGTTAAATATAAGTATATCTATTTTGAATGTAACTTCACATTGCATAAATTACCTTTTCCAACTCTATCTTGTTCTCCATTTGCTTCTGCCTATTTAAAGCTTCAAGCTCATCATGAGACACATTTTTCACACCTTCCTTTGCTAACTTCTTGGTCCATACAAATGTATTTGTGAGTGCAGAGTCTCCAAAAGGATTGTCCTGGTTAGTATAACATTGGTACTCATTATCCCAGCCCATCCTCTCACGTCTCTTACGCTCCTTCTCTTGCTTTTCTTTAAGTCTCCGAGCTCTAGAACAGGTAAAAAGTTTTGAAATATAAATATGATGTTTTATGGACTAATGTTATGATTCTTAATATACAATATCAGACTTTCATTTAAAACATAAGAATAAAAAATCAAAGAATTAAGTTACTGTAAAAAATAAAATCTTTTAGAAATATTATACATTAAATTTTTATGTACAATACATACAATACATGATTCCTATGCAAAAAATTCAATTAGCACTTTAGAGTGAGACAAATTTTAATAATAAAATTATGCATTCAATCTATCTATCTAATCAATGCAGGGTCCAATCTATGAAGTGGTAGTACAATGAAGAAATTATAATAATAGTAAATGTTTTATTACATAGAAGATTGTTGAAGTTGCAGTACAATACATTGTATAAAATATATTCCAAACAGAAAAATATTTGGATACAATACAACAGTTGGTTGAGGAACTGACTAATAAAAATAAAAAATATTCATTTCAAATACCTTTTTTCCTCAGGAGTTTCATTTGCTTTCAATAATTCTTTTTGTTTTTTCTTTTCGTCTTTTAGTCTTAGTCTTTCAGCTTCTAATCTTTGTAACAACTTCAATTCCTCCTCATCACTATCAGTACTACTTGTGGCACTGGTGCTGTTGCTGCTGTGTGATCTTTTCTTCTTCTTTTTTTTACTTTTCATATGTTTCGATTCTTTTCTTCTCTCACTACTTGAAGATTTGTATTTACTCTTCAATGATTTTGTCTTGGATCTGGATCTGTCTTTAGTAGATATTTTATCTTCATGTTCCAATGATCGACGGCCATTAGAATTTTCATGGTACTTACTTACATGTCTTGACGACCTTAAAACCATTTGTAAGACGTGTGTTGAATAATGTAAGAATAGAAATAAACAAAAATTTTAGTACAAGTACACAATATAACCTGCACAAATTTTTGAATCAAATTATTTTGTTTATGATATAATACGAATGGATTTGTTTAGAAATTAATAACTGTTATAAAAGATTTTCTAAATTAAGCATGTACTTACATTTCAGTCTTTAAATTGCCACTTTTACTTCCTTAAACATAAATTTAGTAAATAAAGTTTTCTGATTTTGAATAGTATAAACAAACGAGATGATTTTTGTACTTTATTTTAATTTACTTTTATATTAACTTATACACGCATAACATTTTGTACGTAATTACGTATTTATTGCATTTTGTCAATTGTCAAATATCAAATCACAATTGTCAGTTAATACTTAGTATTTACCACAGACCTTAGAGTAACACGGAATTATAAGACGAAACATGCTTTTCATCGTTGTGTTTAACTTAAATAATATTATATTTTTGTATATTAGCTGCTCAATGTCAATGTTTAAATTATAATTTTTTATCTTCAAACGATTGTTCCTAGCCGTAGAATAAAAATATATTATATATATATATAGTAATATACCTAATTATATAGTTATGACATTTAAGCTATAAACGTCAAATTTCAAAATTAATATACGTCGCTTGTAAACGCCTGTCAAAGGCACAAAGTTAAACAGCAGAACCTACAAAAAATGAAAGTTAATTACTATTGAGATCTCATAAAGTATACTAGATTTTGACTCACATAATTTAACCTTCAACATTAAAGAGTAACAAAATAAACAATGTCATTTTTAAGAGGATCTGAGAATTTTGTATGGTGTACTACCAGTGTTTTGGGTAAAGGTGCAACTGGTGCAGTGTTCCAAGGAGTTAATAAAAACAATGGAGAGCAAGTAGCTGTAAAGACTTTCAACCAGCTTAGCCACATGAGACCTCATGATGTGCAAATGCGTGAATTTGAAGTTCTAAAGAAAGTTAAACATGAAAACATTGTTAAACTTTTAGCCATTGAGGAGGAACAGGAAGGCAGAGGGAAAGTTATTGTAATGGAACTATGTACAGGCGGCAGTCTTTTTAATATTCTAGACGATCCGGAAAATACTTATGGTCTTCAAGAAAATGAATTTTTATTAGTTTTAGAACATTTGACTGCTGGAATGAAACATTTAAGAGATAACAATTTAGTACATAGAGATTTAAAACCTGGAAACATAATGAAATTTATAAATGAGGATGGAACTACTACATATAAGCTAACTGATTTTGGAGCTGCAAGAGAATTACAGGAAGAGGAACAATTTGTTTCATTATATGGTACTGAAGAGTATCTTCATCCAGATATGTATGAGCGGGCAGTATTGAGGAAGCCTGTTGGTAAAAGTTTTGGAGCAACTGTAGATCTATGGTCAATTGGTGTGACTTTATATCATGTGGCAACAGGTCTATTGCCTTTTAGGCCCTATGGAGGTCGAAGAAACAAAGAAACTATGTTTTATATAACTACTAAAAAGGCATCTGGAGTTATATCTGTAAGACTTTTTATATATTACATAATAGTATTATTTAGATTTATTATTATACCACACTTATTGTTATTTTAATATTTCCCAGGGTACTCAAACAACAGAGAATGGTCCAATAGAATGGTCTCGTGAGCTTCCATCACATTGCCAACTGAGTGTCGGTCTCCGTAAGTTAGTTACACCACTTCTTGCAGGATTATTAGAAGTGGATCCACATAGAATCTGGACCTTTGATAGGTTCTTTTCAGAGGTGCAAACTGTTACATCAACAAAACCTATTCATATATTCCATGTGAATAAAGCTGCAAGTATGAAGGTACTACATTTTGTAATAAAATACATTATAATAAGTACAATAAATCAGCATGCATGACAAACTATATTTCTAATTTATATTTATTTATGTATACTGTCAGTTGATACAATTATTATATTAAAGTACTGCAAACAATTTCTTAGTAGGCATGAGGCTGAGTATGTGAATACTGCCCTGGATTCTTGCAAAATGAGCTGACTATATCTTGCTCTCTTGTGAATTTGTTAAAACTTAAATGTTTTCAGGATTGGCTCCCAGGTGGTAGAAAATTTCCAACTCTCTTCTCTATTATAATTAGGTTGTTTTTGTATTTCAACAGCCTTGGGGATCATCCTAGTAATATATCTGTTTTCCCTTGCAAAAATATGACGTTTATCAAAACTGATGTAATGGTTTGGTTTATCCATTGTATGCACACATAGCTTACTTCAATAAACGCCCATTTTTGACATCAGAGATCCTTCACCCTAATGTAAGATATATTACTCTTTACTAATCTGGTCTAGACTGGTCGTTCAAATGGTGGACAAGTTAAAAGAGTATCCTGAAAGAAAATCATGATTGTATATGGGGTTGTATACGATCGGTCGTCGGATCGTACACACACCTGTGTTTTTGAGGCATTAATTTTACTAATGTTAATAACATAACAGGGTTAAAACCCAATTTGAATACACTAAACCAGCATCGATTTCAGCAACTAGTTATAACCTGCGCTCCTCTCGGAAAGCTGAGCATTACCTTTATAAACGGGCTTAACAGTACTGTCCTCGATATAACAGTAAATAGAGTTGTTAAGTAACGTAGTAGATAACATTTAGTGTTTAAGATTCAACTTGACGGACACCACCGTCGATGGGTTTGGGTTCCGAGCAATAACAGACGACAGTGTTTATTTAAAAAATATTATTAAGTATAATAAAAGTAATAACTGATTATAAAACAAGTTTAAATTTAAGAGCGCTTACTTTTTATTACTCTGAGTTTCGCCAAAATTTATTTGTAAGATTAAGGCTAATTTGTTCATTTATTCCATTTAGTGCATATAAATTTCTCTATTTTAATCACTTGCTTCAATGCGCAAGAAATAGACTAGACTTGAACACATTAAAAAAATATATTTTTTTTCGTAAAAGACCTTGAATCGATGGGACCTAGTCATTGTACACCCCTACTTCGCAAAATCCGGGCAATGTATAATATAATGGTAACCAAAATATATATTATTGTAAAACTAAATCATAAATAATTTGATGCTGTAACGTTCAATATTTTTTGGACTAGGTGTTCCTTAAGCCAGAAGAGAAGTACGAGCATTTGCAAACGTATATCTGCGAGCAGACGAGCGTCGTCGCAGAGTCGCAGATACTTCTGTACAAGGACACGCTGATGTTGTCCGAAATAGATGAAAATACACTTGGTATTTATATACTACACTATACACTAAGTTGGACTCGTTTCTTTAAATAGTTTATATTTCCATGCAAACAATTACGTTTTAATTTACAATTCAAAGATATGTATGTGCGTAGAATATTAACTTTCAATAAATGATAATACATATAGTTATAAATCCACCGTAACGAAGTAGACGAACATATTTTAAACAAAAATATTTAATAAAATAGCTCGCAACTTGGGAACTCTTGCCAAATGATTATCTCTGGGTAGCAACGGTATTTGAAAACTTGTTTTTAAATTTTACGTCTTTAAAGTTGTTATAAAACGCACGTAAGGTAAAGACTACCCGGAGACGACGGCGGAGGTGCCGCTAATGCTGTTCAACAAGAACAACAACAACGTCAGCATGGCGCCCGAGCCCGACATACCCAAGTTCCCCGTCTTCCCGAACCTCGTGTCCGTCGAGAACGATGCCTCGCAGGCCAAGGTGCGTATCTGGTCGCGCACGCGCACCGCCAGCCTGTGTGCACGTGCGTGACGCGGCCTTTGTCGCAGACGGCATGCAGCGTCGGGCACGTGGTGCGGCGCCGAGTGGAGGCGCTGTGCGCCGCCTCGCAGCTGTGCGGCGCCTGCGTCGCGCGCTGGGGCGCCCTGCTGGCCACGCGACTCGCCGCCGTCGCCGCGCGCGCCACCGCACTAGCCGCGCACGCCGCGCGACTGCACGACGCCGCGCGCGCTCTCGACCTAGCCGCCGCCGCCGCGCGGTTGCTCCGCCCCGCGCCAGCGTCTGGCGTGTCCGCCGCCTGGTCGCCGCCCGCCGCGCTTGCGGCAGGCGAGGCGGAGGCCTTGCGCGGGGCGGCGGCGGCGCTGCGCACGCGCCACGCGGCACCCGCACTGCGCGCCGCCTGGCTGGATGCGCTGCAGCACGCGCCGTGCCCGGCCGAGCTGCGTCTGCATGTGCGCGCGCGTGCCATGGCGGAGCGCCTGCGCGAGTCGTGGCAGCATCTGGTGCGGGACCGCGCCACACGCTCGCTTACCTACAATGACGAGCAGTTCCACGTGCTCGAGCGCATCACGGTGGCGGAGACGGGGCGCCGCGCACGCGCTCTCCTGCAGCGTGCCGCCCCGCAGGCCGGAGCGCGAGCTGACGCCATCGCCGACTGGTACAAGATCGCGCAGACGGTGTACCTGCAGACGCAAATCTTGGACAAGGACCTGGCCAGCACGGAGCTAAAGGTGCTAGCGCTGGCGGCGCGATTGCAGGACGCCGAGCACACCGCGCGCGAACTCGTCGCGGACGCGCAGGCTCAAGCACATGTATGATCATATATAGCTCATTTTAATTTTATAGCATATTTTTGAAATGTTATATTTTCAACAACAAAAAGAATATATTTTAGTAGTTGTCAACACATATTTAGTTTATGTTTGATTTAATTTTTGATTCCTTATAAATGTTTTCATTTTTAATTTTACAGAACAATACTTTGAAACCGGAGACGTCAATAGAGCAGGAGAAGAAAGAGAGTCGCCAGAGGGGGTACACGGGTGTGGGCGCGGTCGGCGGTAGAGGACCGGCGGGGGGCGTGGGCGCGGGCGGCGCAGGGGTTCGCGCGCTGCTGGCAGCGCACGACGACGTAGCGGCGGCGGTCAGTGCCAGCTCCGCTCTGGTGGCGCGCCTCATGGCGCTAACGGCGGACGCGGCGCCCTAGCGCCCGCCGTCCTCGCCGCCGCTGTCCCCGCCGCCGCGCCTGCGCTGCCTGGACGCGCGCTGCTGCGGCGATGACGATGACACAGATGACGGCGACGACCGCTGCTGGTGCGACAAGGACGACTGCCGCGTGCACCTGGAGACGGAGTTCGAGTCAGAGTACTACCACCAGAACTCGGAGGTGGCGTACGAAGAGGGTGCGAACGCGATGCACATGCTGAAGTGTAACAGTGCAGGCTGCACGTCGAGCTCGTCCGCCACCTCCATGACGTCGATGGACTCCGGCATCCGGACCGTCATATACCAGGAGAGCAGTCCCCTGCTACAGGACGCCGACGGCGTCAACAGGAACAAGTGCGAGAAACAACCCTCCAAGTCCACTTGTGTGGTCAGTTAGCCCAAAATGTTACAGACTTCTTCAAACTATAGTGATAAAGTTGCATTCACTTTTAAAGTGTACTATGGTATTGGCGGGATTTATATGTACGCAACATATTAAAATAACGGTTGACAAATGTGATATATGTAAATTAATACATAAATCATTTTAATGACTCTTTCAGTAATTGTTGAACTATTGTGTTCTGAACTGTGAAATAATAAGTTCTTCGTGATACAGTATATTCTTACTTACTACTTCTTATAAAAAAAACTTTATTGCAAGTAACAAATATTATTGTTTGCAATTTGTTTAGATGCCATATAAAATTAAAAGTTTTATTCTTTATTTAGAATAGTCATAAAGTTTGGTAAAAAAAAAATAGAACTCAAGGACATGTGATAATAGTTAACATTACAGAAACATTTTCTAAATCATTATTTCATTTTCCATATAATAATAATAAATTGACTTATACGTGATCTCAACTAAAACTTTCTGTATTATTAGAATCCGGTTAATGTTATAGCATGTTGTACAGCTGTAAGATTAAACATGACTGAAAAAATAAGTAACCTAATGTGATATATTTTTTAACATTTTAAAGTGTTATTCCCACACTAAGGAAATTGAAAAAGATCCGTGAAAGGTTTTCAAGAGGCGCAGGTTCAAATCCCGCTGCGTTCAAATTTTTATACGTTTTCTAAATATGTCTTTAACCTAATGTGATCTCAAGAATTTTGCAGCAATTTAATTTGGCTGCACTATTTAGGAAAAATATTTTATTTTATATAGTCTGGGTGCTGTGGTAATAATATATTTTGTTGACATAATATACTTTAAAATAAAAGTTATAGTAACCCCTTTTTTCAACATTTTTTAAAGTGTTATTCACACATTTAGGAAATTAATAATTCTTTTTAGAAAATGTATAAAAGCATTGAAAGCAGCGCGATTCGGCCTCTTGGCCGAGGAGCCGCATGTTCGAACCCATTTAAATGAATATACGTTTTTTCTAAAAACGTTTAGGAATTACCTTAAGAGTTTGAATAACATCTAAAAAAATGTTGCAAACATCTGTTAATCCAGTATTGTCTTTTATTAAAACCAGTATAAAATTTTCTTGTTTTAGGTAGTAGAAGGCTTTTGTGATTTATATTATGAAAGGAGCAACAAAATACTTATTACTGTGTTAAAAGAGTTGATTAAAATAAGAAAAATATACAGATATAATAGCATTTCTAAGAAATATTATATGCAGCTTTTCATTTCTATTATCATAATACAGTGTGTTATTTGTAAATGATTATATACTAAATAAAAGTTAATAATACCTGTTTCTTGAATTGATATTTTGTACAAGTTCATAAAGACCCTGTGGTGCATAGAACCAGGGTTTTCTTTAAATATTGTTTTTAGTCTTGATAAGTAAAACTTAATTATGTTGAATAATGTAAGAGAAAGATAAAATATACATAATTAAATTATAGCATTATTTTTACGTGTTTTTTTTGCCATATTATGTGGTTACGGTATCCATAGTTACAAACGACATCAATATGTTAATTGATCTACCAGATACTGTTCAGATGCTCTACTAAAGATAGTTTTGTTTTGTTTTTTTCCAAAATGCGAAAGTTTAGGAACATTCTAGTTTCTATATAAAGTTTTAATTTATGTATTTTTTAAAAGAAATTTAAATTTTAATTGTATTTTTATAGTCTCAAACGAGGAATAACGTATAAACGACGACGCTCTCCTCCTTCAACACATTATCAGCGTCTAATGCCGTCTTATTAGACTTGGTCTAATACTTCTATTAATATAAACATTCTCGATATTGGATTTGAACCCACAACCATTGGTCAGGTAAGAAGTCAGATAACAAGTATATGTAGAACTTTGACAACAATTATTTAAAAGCTTTTATTTACATAGAGATTTACAGAGCACAGTGCAAAAAGCTGGTCACTATCGGTTTTAGAACTTCTTCTTCCACTACTTGGCATTAATCCCGACCTAGTCAGGCCTTCCTACTCAACCTCCTCCACTTTACACGACCTTTGACATCCTCAGTGGTCAGTCCATTGGCTCTCATATTCTGCTTCACGACATCCAGCCCTCGCTTCCTTGAGCATCCAAGGACAGATATATCCATCTCAGGCGACGCTCTTAGAGCTTGTCCGCTACGCCACGGACTCTTAAGACTACCTCGAATGAATGTGTTACATATGCAGTCAGCCCGGGTTACGCCACAGTAGACAGTGCTGGTCAGCATTTGCTGCCGCATAAGATAACCGGTCGGATTATGCTCTTCTTTATTTGTCCCTTGAGTTTAGGTGGTATTCTGCGGTCGCAGCCCACCCATCTGACCTTACGGAATTTTACCCAAGCAGCGCTTATTCAGGTTTGGACATCGTGATCGATGCCTCCAGACTCGTACAGAATAGATCCAAAGTACCTGAACTTTTTCGACTGAACGACTGAATCAGGACCTATATAGATAGTGCCAGAGAACTCTTTAAGCGTACCCTTCCACAGGTTCACTCTCTGCTCCAGCGTCAACCAACTCTCGCCCATGGAAACTGGTTCTGGATATAAGCCGAGACAGTATCTAACCGAACACCAAATTAAACAGAGAACGGGCTAAGAGCTGAGCCTTGGTGAACCCCTACTGAAATCGAGAAAGGTTACGTGTCACCAACAGCTGTCCTAACTATTGAAGCGGAATCGCGGTACATGTCTTTGATAATGTCAATATAGGCCTCTGGGATTCCTTTGCGTCGTAATGCCCACCAGATACATTGACGAGGCACGCAGTCCAAGGCGTTCTGCTGATCTAGGTATGCCACATGCAGAACTTTCCTTTTTTCCATGTATGCCTCCATCAGAGTTCTGAAGGCAAAAATGTCGTCCATGGTGCCCGATCCTGGATGAAATCCCTATTGATATTCAGAGACAGTACACTCTCGGCTAAGCCTGAAGTCGATCATGCGCTCAAAGAGCTTCATGGTGTGACTCATGATCTTAATGCCCCTATAATTGAACTACAGTCACACACTGCCCCTGCCTTTATAAATAGGGGTAATAAAGATGTATCCACTGCCACTGACGTGGCATCGTTCCAGTGTCCAAGATTTGGTTAAAAAGCTTAGTAAGCATGAGAACCCTTTCTGAATCTTCATGCGTCGAAGACAATTTTAGTCAGGTGTTATCGATGCAATAAGTCCAAGATTAGGAGGAGGTTCGATTTTTATTCATCTGGAGTCAATTGCGAATTCTACATGCTTATTATAAAAACGTCTTGTCATCGGAATAAGTATCTTATTTGACTGAAATAAACCTATAAAGATTGCAAGAAAATTATAATGATTAAATGTTGTATCAAGGATCGGGTGTAGAGAGCAACATTGCTTGAAAAAATGCGTATTGTGAGTAAGTTCTTCAGACGATTTTCTTACGTTTTTAAATGTATTTTCTTATTCAAATCTTTTATTTAAAATATTCAAATTAATACATATATTATTATTAGCATTCATATAAAATAGTAGAGGGCTGTATTTTAATGAAAACCCAAGAATGGAATGTCTGAATAATTTATTTATAAAACCAACATCTTATATTTCTATGTTATGTACAAATATATAGATCTTCATAAACAATGTCTAGTTTTTGAACGATTTAGTAGATTTTCTTCGTACACAGCTTGCTCCATATAGCTCCTAGCATCGATAAATAGCCGATATTCAATAAATATGAGACTTTTGTGAAAAAATAAATAATAATTGCAACATTGGTTTTGTAACAAAATGTTTGTTTTGATGTTAGTCTACCTACTAAAGGAAACATTGTATCCTATGAGGAAAACTGAATTAGTTGTTAAAAGTGCCACCTAATTGAGGTGTTTAAAGGGGGCGGGGCTGAGCTAGCCATTGTATTTGTACCAGCAGAGGCTAGAAGAGCAAAAGACGCTCGGCGAGGCTCGGCAAGTCTGCACAAGCTGCAAGCGTCGAGGCGCGAGTGGTGCCGGCTAGGAGAGGCGCGCGCGGCTGAGCCTGCGCTCCAGCAGGTGGTGGTCGCGGTGCGCCGCCTGCACGCGCCGGAACTCCGCCAGCAGCGCGTCGAAGTCGATGGATGCGCGTAGCGCCGCGCTGCTGCCGGTGCACATGCACGTTGCGTTACAAGTCTCTACTTTAAGCTTCATTTCGAATTTGAGACTGGTTAAACATAATATTCTTTGCCTTGCTAGAGCGTGCAATAGAAATAATTTTAATTTTATTCCTACTGGAACCAAAGCGTGTACTGACTGACTGAGTACCACGGGAATGACATTTTGTTCTTAGCTTTGTTTTATCCCTAGCAAGTTAGTCAGAGAGCATTCCCTTTATCATCGAATTGTCATCGAAAGTTGGGTCCAAAATCATATCGTCCATTACTTCCGAAGATGTGAGTACACACAACAGACAGACAAAAATGAATTGAGAACGAGGATTCTTATTCTATTACTACTTCTTCATCTCAATATATTATTTTTTAAATATTTAATGTAGACATTTTTTACTTTTATAACAGTACAGTAAAGATAGAATAAGTATATGCTTTTAATATTTTTTCTATTTGTGTTCAGAAATTGCTCACCTGTCGGCGGGGGGCGTGGGCGGCGCGGAGGCGGAGGGCGCGGGCGCGGGCAGGGGCGGGGCGCACTGCAGGCGGCGGCGCAGCGCGTGGAAGGCCTCGCTCTGCGGCAGCAGCATGAGCAGTCCGAACAGCGCCGCGCGGAGCTCCGCGCAACCGTCACCGCCCAGCAGCTCCAGGCGCAGGTACGCGAACACCGGCGACTCTATGAGCTGCACCAGCTTGTCCACCTCCGTCAGGAACTCCACCGTGATCTCCAGGTCCCCGCTGGCGGCGCGCGTTAAGGAATCATCCACGTTAATCACTTTGCACACGACATCTTACCTTACGTTATCTGCCTATATTTTCAAATATATCAAATCATGACATTTATTATTTGACATGACATTAGTTAGGATCTTTATTGTATATAATAGATACAGTAAACATGTACAATATATTAAATTTATATTCTTATTAACTATAAATTAACCATGAATTGACTCTTTTTTAATATTAATTTCCCATCAGAAAGGTTTCTTATCATTTAAAGTATTATAAACAATTAGTTCAAATGACCCAGAGCTCGTCGAAGAAGGCCAGGGCAAGGCAATGTAGATATAATAAGAGAAAAGATAGTCAAATGGCCCCGCCCCGCCAATTCCCGCCCCTATTTTTATACTTACGATTTAGTTTTATTATTTAATCCCCAAGATACTTGTTATATTAAAATATATTTTGTTTTTATTAAAATACTATTAGATTTGTGATTCGTGATTTGTTGTTGATTGATTTGTAAGTTTAATATAAGTTGCTGGTTCGCAAATATTTAATGATGTCTCTGTGAGCAACAGAGTAAAAACCGTATCATAATAGACATATTAAATACCGATGTCAAGATCGCGAAGTCATGGCTGGTGAAGTCTACATACATAGCTCGTTGAAGTGTGCAATGGGCAGGCAGGGCAATAAAATAATTTCTATGAACAATACACGAACTAATCAGTGTCAATAAATTATCAGAAATTCTCATAGTGTCCTATTACAGGAACTACATTATTTCATTTGTATACAAAATGATATATTTATTTTAATTGAATCGCTCGTTGTTAATTATATGTTAACTTGTATATATAATGAGAATTGCGGCAAGGATACAAGGTGGCGACGAGGGCGGCGCAGTGCGCGTAGTTGTGCGTGAGCAGGCACAGCGCCAGCAGCGCGACGGCGCTGTGGCTCCAGCAGGCGTAGAGCGTTCGAAAGAGCGCCAGCGCGCGCGCGTCGCAGAAAGCGCGCAGGCGCAGGCGCAGCGGCTGCAGCTCCGCGGCCGTGAGCAGCAGCGTGGCCAGCGTGTCGGCCAGGCGGCCCGCCGCGCGCAGGGCCAGCCCGCGCGCTGCGCTCGCCACGCCCAGGTACACCGCCTCCGCGCCCACCAGCACGCACAGCTGCCTGCCGAACGTCCTCGCCGTCACTCATCACGACACTCGTCGTATTACACTACTATGACAGATTTCGTTCACTTACCTTATGATAAACGCGCCTCTGTCCTCGAGCAAATTCTCGTCAGCCGCCAACAGCCTCAGTAAAGCTTTGAGAAACTTTTGATAGTACGGACTCGCTTCTAAATCACTGTACGTGTCGGCGTCGGGGGCAGTGTCCGAGGGGGCGGCGTCCGAGGGGGCGGCGTCCGAAGGCGCGGCGGGGCAGGAGCAGATCTCCGCGAGCACGGCGAGAGCGCGGCGCACGACGTCGTCAGCGGGATCGGTGAGGCAACCCACCACGCTCACGAACACGCACTCCGTGCGCGCGTACATCTGGACACACATACACCTTCCTACTTACTTATTCCATTGTTTACTTGTAATCGTAAAACGATGGCACATGATGTTCTAGCTATTTTAGACGAGCCATGTCGTTTGATGCTAATCGTGTGACGATTTGTCCAGTGCCGCCACTTGAGCATATCATTTGTGTAGAATTTCCGAAGTTTTAGCATTTGAAAATAACATTTCCAAATTAATTACGTATTGATATAAAATAGTAACCATACGTTATTTCTTAAAACTATTAATCACCATTTCTCTCGCCCCAGACCTCTTGATATCAATGTGCTACTTAGGTTTTTCTTCTAAGAGATTTTCCGCAGTACGGGTTTTTATATTAGCATATATATGTATATAGTGGTTAGTTTATAGTAACTGTACGCTCAACCAAAATTTTACTGAGATATATGTTTTGAATATTAACATGTCTAGCCGTATTTTGATCTGGCCATATATATTATAAGCAAAATATTTTGATTCAAGTAAGAAGTAAGCTTTCAATATACTGCGACAGCAAAGCGGCGGCGTTGAGTTCCACCACTCAACACAATGTCTTGAATTCGGGCGGAAAGTGGAGATCGGAATGTCATGACACTAGGTTCTCCCTCTCTCTGATTAACTTGGGAAGCGGGTAAAGGCGTAATGCTGTAACATAATCTAGTACCTAATAAGTATTTTTGCGAACATGTGACCGTATACTAGTCTTTGCAATGTCCGGTGTCTTGCAGACTAGTATATTCTATACTAGGTCACAGTGTTATCATCCTTCAAGTATCTCAGCATGTTAAATAAAAGAAAATGTCACAGGAATTATTACTTCACTTCACCAGTACTCGAACAAAACCGAAACCAAATACGCAAGTAAACAACACAATAAGTTAAGTGTTATTCACATACTTAGGAAATTGAAAAAGACATATTTAGAAAACGTATAAAAAATTTCTTTGCGTAGCAGATATTTGTAAAAATCTCTCTACAGATATGCTAACAATAAATATAAGTTGTAATAACGGTATAAAAATTTTGACGTAGCTGGATGTAGAACGCATGGCTTAGCGGTCAGAGCGCTTGAACGGTTTTCAAGAGGCGCGTGTTCAAATCCCGCTGCGTTAAAATTTTTATACGTTTTCTAAATATGTTTTAAACAACACACTATTTGGGCCAGAATTCAATTTGTCACCTCGACGGGCAGTTTATTATACAGATGCAGTATCCAGTCCAGAGTGGCGACCCGCGTGTGCACGGAGCTGTGGTGCAGCAGCTGCGTGAGCACCTCCACCACAGCGTCCAGGTCCAGGCGCTGCTCCTCGGGCGTGTCGGCGGGCGCGGGCGCCTCCGCCACCAGCTTGCTGAGCTGCAGGTTGACGGTGGCTGCGGTCTCGCGGATCTCTGGTTGACGTTGAGGAGTTACTGGCTGGGAGGGCGGGACTGCTGGCCGTGGCAAAGGATACTCTTGCGCGTGTCGTCCGCGTACGCGAGCGCGGGCAGGGCGGCGCGCAGCACGCCGGACGCGTAGGGCAGAACGCCCCGCGCGCTGAGCTCGCAGAACTCCTTCAGCCACGTGATCGCCGTCAGCTACGTGCATTCATTACATATTTCAAGCATAATTACAAAATTAAGATGAAATTTGGCAGAGAGGGAGTTAATAGTTGTCCATTTTATATTAATCCGCTCGCTAAAATTGAAGAGCTAAGATTTGCCGACAGGACTGGATAAAGCGGTCTCAAGTTTATATAAAAATTTATATTTTTTTGGCTACAAACTTAAAATTTCGCTCCACCATTACACGGCCGAAGTCAGCATCTATAGAGAGCTGGGCACGCGTGTCATACACACACTCGCCTACAATTAGGCTACGACGCATTATGCGCATTGTGACCGACTGTGACCGGGACACGTTGGGCAATCGAACGTTAATACGGAAATACAATAACAATACTGTGATGCGTAATGTGTTAATCTTATACATTCCGAATATTGTGCAAAAAGTTAGATACTTTTTTATGCCACTTTTAACATGTTACTTTATTATCAAGCCAGTGGTCGTAGGTTCGATTCCCATATATTTAGGTACCTGCAGCAGCTCCTCGCTGGCCTGCGCATGCGTGATAAGAATGTTGATCATGGCACAGAAGTCCACTTCCTCTGGCTCCTTCTTGATGGCGCGCAGGAACTCGTTCAGCTGCACGTCACACCTAAATACCAATTATCTAATATATTGTGTTACGTCACCATTATATATAACCAATCAGTTTTTATGTTTACAATTAATTTAAATCTTGTGAATATTTTTATTATATTTATATTCAATACATCTATGGGATTCAACCTCATCCATTGATTTTATCTAATGCATAGTGAGCCGATATCAGAGTGTTGAGATTTTTCATTAACTACTCTATGCCTTATAAACAAAAGTAATCATAAACCAAAATAAAATAAACATGACTAAATATGTAATTTAAAGCCAAATTAAAAGTAAATAACCAGATACAAGTAATTACGATGATATATCGTCGCGTATTTACAAAGTTGTCTATACATGTGAGGGTTGTGATTGAGTGGTAAACTTTCATTAAAAAGACTGCAAATTTTTTTGATCTGATAAAAAAACGCGACAATGTCGTCAAACGGCTAAAAACGTCTAAATCAAGAAGATGCCTTCCGTAGTTACATGCGTCTAATCTCCGGGTTGGGGTCGTCCAGCACCGTGAACAGCCCATCCAGCAGGTCAGGCAAGTGCGCGCGCAGGCCCAGCGCCGGCGCCGCGTCCAGCGCCGACACCCACGCCACCGCGAACTGGCGCGCCGCCGCGTTGCGTGTGTACATGCGCTCGCGCACCAACGGCACAACGCCAGACAGCTCCAGGCAGGGGCTCTCCGTCACTATGTCCTGCGCACCCCACAGGGTGTGTTTGTCAATTAACACAAAAATGACAGATTTGCCCCGGCTGCTGAGAAGAGCCAGTGAGAAATTTAACAGTTGCTCTTTTTAAATATTGTACAAAAATATGTTCCTAATAATCATTAGATTTCCAAATAATCATCAACAACATTTAATTCCACACATTACGAACTGTATAGTATTCTTGGACAGAATAATTAACTTTCCTAGTAATATATTTTTCTTATTATCATTATGCTCCAACATTTTCTATCCATTTTCAAAACAAAAAATAGAGTAATTTATCACAAATTTAAAAACATTAAAATACAAAAATGTAAAATTTAAATTAATATAAAATTTTCAACTATCATGTACCTTCACAAGTCTATCTAACAACTCTGCACCTTGCCTGACTTGAGGTTCAGGGTCTGCAGCAAGACGTGCAAGTGCATCAAAAACTAGGGGAAAATGTGTCAATGCTGCTTCTCTTGCAATTTTCAAAACATTAAATAGTGCTTCTGTTGCAGCATAGCGCACTCGTGCCTCACTCTCCCCCAGACAGGCTATTATGGGATGTGTCAGCTCCCCAATGTACAGAACACACCCCTTGTAAAAAGAAAATTAAAAAATAATAATTTAAAATTGGATCAATTACTTGCCTATTTGACTTACATGGAAAGTGAACAAATTTGTAATTTATTTTATTTATATTCTGCCATTATTATTTTTTATACTACTTTATGTAATAATTGTGCCAAATGTTTTACTAATAAATAATGTATAGATTAAGACATAGACAGTAAGTACTTACAAAAAATTATACCTGTATACAAAAACTGTATAGTTATATTTGTCCCATTAAAAATTTAAGAATTCATTATCAAGTAATATTAATATTTCATTAATAATTATAAATTTCAGATGAAAGTTTTACCTTTCCCAAGCCAACAGCAACTGAAGAAAGTCCCATAAGTGCTCCATTCTTTACATTTGGGTTCGTAGAGGACATAAGGTCTTGACCGAGAATGCGAATAAGACGCTTTATTTGATTAGTGTTATTAGCATCACTGAAGTCTTTTACCATTCTAAAACGGACAAGTTCAAAATTAATAAGTTATAAATCATATTAATAAGTAAACATTTTTAATAAGTAACGAAAGTAAGCTTTAAATATAATAAGCTAGGCAAAGACCGACGTACTTTTCAATTTCAAAGCCAGCAAACTTTCTTTTATCATAGAACTTGTCACAGAGGCCACGGACACAGGCAGAACTAAGCGGAGCGTAATCACGTTCAGTCATCCTTATTTTTTAATATACTTTCATGAGAAATGTACTTGTTTACCAGAATCTATATATTTACTTCGCACTTCGCAGCCCACAATTTGGTCTAATTGTCAACAAAATGTCATTCTGACTTGAGTCATAAAAGGAAAGTTAATGTCAATGTCATATTAATGTACAGAATTTTATAAATAAATGTTTAAGAATATAAAAACATGTTACCTCAAATGTAAATAAGGAAAATATCGTGATGATTAATATATGAGCTTTATAAAAAAATACGTTATGTAATTATACAGATAATTCATATATTCCTTACAAAAGCAATAAATAAAAAAGATTTATTTTTTTTAGTAATTTGTCAAAAATATAAGCCAAGAAAAATTTAATGTATCGATATATATAGTTTCCGAGTGCTGACAAGACTCTGACGTATTCATAGTCGAATACTTGATAATCGATATCTCTTGACGTAAATAAATATAAAATTCAAGCTACGGTCGCGCACGGTCGCTTTTCTCTACTCTGCCACTGTTTTATACAGCTATGTATTTTGGTTTTGTCGGCGGTGCTATTTTAATAAAATTTTGTTCGTGAAGTATTCAATGTTCTTAATTTTAAACAAAAAGGTTCGTGGTGTGGCGCAGAATTTTCACGAAGCTTATTTAGTGTAGAACTTTCAAGATGCCTGTGACTCTAGTAGACAGGTTGCCCTTGCCGAACCTCAAGGTTTATACGGCGGGTAGTGTATTACTATTGTCTATAGCTGTGTATTTTGCCGTGAATGTAACGAGTGATCCAAACTGGAGGGCTAATGCAACCCTGCAAAGGCAAGAACCGAGCTCGGGCGGTGCAGAGGCCAATGCAGTAAAGATGGTGCAACCAGTGGTTGCTCCCACTGAGATCGCAAATAATACAGAGACAAATGTTACCGATCAATTTATGGAAGTAATGACCTTTATGATGCAAGAACCGCTGTGCATGTGGGTATGTATTGTCAAAAGCTATATTTTTCATGTTCCTAAAATTTTAATATATATTAGTTTTAAATTTTGAATTCAAATGATTATGTTTAACATCATCTGACATTATGTTAATCTTTTTTAAAATACTTTGTCTATATTTTTCTATTGTGAACAATACACAGGAAAAATTGAAAAAAAATATATATACCTAACATTCTAAACTATAAAAGACCTATATTCATTGTGAAAATATATAATATTGAAATATATTTTTTACTATATTATAAATAACTTATTATATAAAGAATACTTAATAGTATGCAGCAATTTCAAAATTAAAAGATGAAATACTCTATAACTACTCTATAATACAATATAAATAAAGTAAAACAAATGTTATTTTTTGTACAGATTGTAACTTAATATATTTAAAATAAAAAGAATATCTGTGAAATTAACTGATTATCTTTTTTAAACAACTATTATAGCAATATTTTTCTTTATTTGGTTTAGTAATTTCTACTATATATGCCACTTGATCCTTAGACAATATTTAAATTAATTGATTGACCTTAATAAAAGCATTAACATTTGCTGTTAAAATGGTAATGTGGAGCACATTACCATTGAAATACAATAGATGAACTGAA
This sequence comes from Podotricha telesiphe, assembly GCA_038994665.1. Classification (NCBI taxonomy): domain Eukaryota; kingdom Metazoa; phylum Arthropoda; class Insecta; order Lepidoptera; family Nymphalidae; genus Podotricha; species Podotricha telesiphe. The sequence continues at coordinate 34,486 of JAOYRR010000279.1, read as the reverse complement.
TTGGATATCATTACCATAATTAGATTAATTAATTTATAAGTAAGGAGCTTACTGAGAATACACTCTATTCTCTAATTTTTTTTAAAAGAGATGCGTTGTATTTTTTGAGCCAAATTTAAATGCATTTCTTTGCAACAGATTATATTGATAAAATTCTATAATGACTTTTTAATCTCATAAGTAATGCATACCTGCAAAGTCAGGCCAGAAAGGCACCTCCAAGCCACCAAAGCTAGGTCTAGTCATAAGCATTATGTTAATTCAGATTTGTCATCACTGTGCTGTAGTTGAGTCCCTTGTCATATTGTTTCAATATATTCTTTCCTGTATCCATTACTACTATGTAAATATAATGTTCTGATAAGCTTGGTGTTGAGGTCCATTACAAATTTAGGCAGAACACGGTGAACACCATCTTGACACTCTTTGCCTACCAGGCTATACAAGAAAAAGCAAGCATTAAGATTTCAGAAAGTTTTCATGCTTTATTGTATTTGTGGCTCTCTAGAAAATTTATGCATCTGATTTTATTCCATATAGGCAGGTCTAGCAACTAATGATAAATCACTGCCTTTTCTTCTTCACCTATTTTATATACATTGCATACCAGGTAGAATATGATGTTTTACATTTTCTGACCAGGCTAAAGTGAAAGTTTGAACTCACAATTATTGCATTCAATCAGATTTATGATATTTGAGCCACAATGGAGTTGTCAATGTCATCTTATTGTTTGTGTTTTTATGTTGATTTTTTTATTGTTTCCTTTGAGGTAAATATTTTAATTGTTATCATTACTTTAGCAATTATTTAACCCTTGGTCTGATGATAATAATCTACTTAAAACACCTATGTGGTGGAATTTGCAAAATTTTTTTTCTAATATAGAAGTTTAAAGTAAGAAAATTACTTTAATCATCTATATTTAAAAAATCTGCAAATTCCACCCGAATTCCAGATTGCGTATTGAGTGGCGGAACTCAACTCGCTTTGTTTTGCCAGAGTAAAACTTAAAAATAAATTAGTTAAAAAATTAGCTGCTGCTTGCTGAAAGAATTTGCAGTCGGATGATGTCCCACAGCCTCCTTTTCTTTTGTAATTTTAAATTTAGTTATATGCTTTATTTGTAGTTTATATAAAAAGATACAGGCTGTTGCCCTTTAGGCTAGTTAAATATTTAGTTTAGGTTAGTTAAATGTTTAGTTTTTCGAAGTCTTATGACATAGAAAGAGGCACTGTTGTATTATAACAAGTCTAAAGTATGACGCCAATCCGCCATATCATTTTAGATGTTATTTCATATAGGCCTTTAACATGCAACTATGAGCCTTAGGCTGTAGGTAGCTTTTTGCTTGTTCGTAGTGACGCATAATATACTTTTTTTTTGTGTTTGTAGCTCTTATAACAATCAAATCATATGCTTAAAAATATTTCTTTTTGCACTAAAACCTGGTAAAATAAAGTATGTAATGATGTTTAATTATAAAGAGATTCTATTATATGAATTATTACACCTCGAAAGGCATGCATTTATGGAATAAAAAACTATATCATTATCGTGGCTTATCAATTCAGGCCATTACTTGGCGCCCGCGACAAAAAGTCTACAAAACTACGTGACACCGTCATTAAGACTTTGAAATATCATTATTACAGATTAATTAAGTAATTAATAGAACTAGTAAGTTATCTGAATGTTATTGTAATGCAGTTACGTGCTTAAATTTTAATACATAATGCTTAATATCGCGTATATAAAATTTGGTGATTCTAATTAGTTTTTAAATGACGCTACTCCGTTATCAAGTAGTATGCTAAAAAGATGATGATATAATGTAAGTGCAGTGTAGTGTTAATATGTGTAATAATTGCGAAAAACAAACAACATTTCATTTTTATACATATCAAAACTTTTTTTATTGTACTCAGTGTGTGATTTCAATGAAGCGATGCAAAAGGATTCGTCGTTCGCCTCGGTGTTGCGGTAATCGCGAAATTTCGCGACGAGCCAACCCGTTAGCTTGGTGATTTGGAACGAGCCTTGTTAAAAATGAACCGCTATAATAATATTAAATGAAAAAAAATATCGTATTTTGCGTTTACACTAATGTTCCTTTATATTAATATATTTGTGTTAGACAAATATTATTTATTACGTATGTCATGATGAGTAATTTACATAATATTTTTTTTTTTAGAAAACCGCCGAACTGTTTTCTGACGGTCTCCAAGAGGCGCAGGTTCTAGACCTGTTACGTTCAATTTTTTATAAGTTATAAGTCTAGTTATAAGCCTAAGTCTATTTTAAGAATAACATTTACAACTGTTACAGTGTGTTAGATTAATACATTAATTTACAACTATTAAAAATATATAATGTTTATTCGAAGTGCGCCCCATTGGCTGCAATACGGACTGCATTGCAGCCAACTTTGTAAATAAAGTTGAGGCCAGTTATCAATAGCAGCACGCACTCTTTCTATGGGAAAACTTTTCACTGCCTATTGTATGGATTATTTTAGGGACTCCAAATTATCATGGCGCTTAAAGCAAGCCTTACTCTCTAAAACTAACCGTAAATCATAATCCAGTGGATTAAGATAAGGACTAGATAACACAAACTTATGATGATCAGGACAAGATTGGGTGAATCGAGCTATATGACCCGACGCCGAGTCTTGTTGAAAGGACCATTCTGGATTACTGAACATAGTGTTGTTACGGAACTCACCTACCTTCTCAACAATCTTGAAGTTTTGGTACCTTTTTCACAAAAATATGACTCGGTCACACGCTCATAGCTCCCCCACCAAACCATCACTGAAATCAGGTAATGCCCACGTTGTACTCTGTTGACTAATTGGGAAGCTTTTTGATAGCTTTCAGCATGAAATACAGTCATTTTGATTGTTAAAATATTGCTCAATTGTAAAAAAAATTATCTTATCACAATCTCATCCGTAACCAAAAAAATTCTGTGACCCTTTGCGTGAGTAGATGTTTTGATTTTACCACGCTATTCTTTTTAAAATTATCAGTTAAATAATTACCAGTGCGTTTCATAAAGGCTGCAAGTTCTAAGTCTTCTTTTAAAATACACGACATAATTCTAGGTGATCCCGAGATAGAGGTCTTTTGTGTTCGTACAGGATTTATTCGAATTCTTTACCTTACTACTTTGATCGTCATTTTCGTACGAACACTACGTGGACGGCCACATCTTTTTCTGTCACAAATAGTAGAGGTTTCATTGTACCTATCAATAGCCCGGTACACAAACATTTTACTAATACCAAACGTATGAAGGATTTTAAAAATTGTATTTCGCACCATACCTACTTTATGCAACGCAATCACATCAAATGGGTTTTCTTTATCACCCCTCTCCATTTTAATATCACAAATTATTTTACAATATATTGGTGCGAAAAATTACAGATTCCAAATTAAAAAGTAATATTTTGTTTATTTTTAATTATAACAGTATTTATGATTAGACTTAAGTATATATACTTATATATATTTTCTTAACTTGTATTTTATAAAACTCACTGACCTTAGCAAAAAGCAAGGTAACATAGCAAAATCTAGATTAAAAATAACTTTGTAAGTAATATTATAATATTTATAATAGGTATTAATAAAATTGAAACTACAGCTCGCCTGCATCGTAAGTGCATCGTTGTTCTTTTTTATTTTAAAATATTTTGTATTTTAATTATTGCGACTATATGTGACTATATGTATTCATTATAAAATATTCATACACACATTTCATAAAGTTTTTAGTAGTTAGAAATATTGGTAGATTAAGATATTGATATCTCCTTATTATTCTATATATATATAAAACTCTTTCGTGACAGGACAACGCGTAGCTAAAACTACCAGGCTAAGTTGAAATATAGGTTCCTTTGTGAGGACCACACAGATTATGATTTCATGAAATACTTATAAAAACAGGAAAAGGCTACCTTTTAACAGGCAAATGAAAGCGTGTGTATTTAATATATTTACTTAAGTATTTTTACCTTTGGATTTTATTTGTTTTAATATTAGTACATTAATGAGCAAAACTTTTTTATTATTAATAAACCCTTATTATAAAATCTCCATATTTTAGTTCTCGACCGTTGAACCGTAAAAAGAGCGAAATCTTGGAGAAAACGACGGACAATATATATTTAGGACAATATAATATTTTTTTATTTTTAACATATTTTTATATTTTAACGTATTTATTGTATTCAGCTTTTGTTATAGAAACGACTCGGTAAGGTTAAAGTATTATTTCATATTAGTGTATGAATGTGTTGAATAATATTTCGCGGAGCATATTTATTATATTTATCAGGTTTATTATATCATCCACATAATCAAAATACGTGGCACTCTACTACTGTGCGGTTTCGTAGGAACTTGCTTCCACGTGCCACTCACTCAACTGTGGAATGGCCTACCAGCGGCAGTGTTTCCAGGTCGATTCGACATGGGTACCTTCAAAAAGCGCGTCTGTTTCTAGCTTAAAGGCCGGCAACATCCTTATAGCTCCTCTGGTGTTACACGGGGTCACTTACCAGCAGGTAACCCAAACGCTCGTTTGCCTTGTCTATAGAATAAAAATAACAAAATGAGGTCTGTTCGTTTCGCATTTAATGGTTCTGACTGCTGTGCCGAAGGTCGTAGTATCCGAGCCTCGCCTAGCACAAATTACTTTTTTTACGAATGTATTTTAATTTAATACATGACATATCGTACTATATATATCTAAATATATGTATTTTGAGATTATGCTCTCTTCAGTGTAGGTATCCAATTTTGAGTTCGCTGGCTATATATAAAAATATAATAAAGAGATTATTTGTATAAAATTTGCGGACATTATAATTCAACTTGTTATGAATGTTGCTGAATAACATTTTCATATATTGTAGTGTACAATGTGAACCAAGTTCGACCTCTGTGTGCATATTTGTTAAAACAAACAAGAACAGTAAGAACGTATTTCTAAAGGCAACCCGCCAAGGTTCTGCCAGCGAATGCATAATTAATTTTTAAAAAGAAAATATTTTTAACAATAAAATATTGACTCGTGATATACGCGTTGCCTTAGCAACGTGGATGTTACAAAAAGTATTATATTTTTTTTTTTAAATGTTTATCCATTAATAATAGTAATAATAATATACCTCGCTGTTTTTTAAGACAACATGCTCGCTAATGCACATTAAAATAAATGCGTACCAACTTCCTGCCGTTATAAAGGACCGTGAAAACGTGCGGGACAAGGACTTTTGTTAATTATATTCTTAATACAATTTTTTATTAAATATTTATATAATGGTAATATGGCATTTGAGGCAAGTTTGACTGGAATGTTAGTGTGCCTCTAAATCAGCGGAAAGTGAAGAGCGAAATATTTTAATGCTAGGTTTAAACCGGTAAAAAATATGTAATTAGACGTATTATCTTCAGTCAGTCAGTATAAAAGGCATATAACAGCTGCTATCCGGACATAACAGAGGACCAGCTTAATAAGCTGGATCGCTTAAAAAATAAGTTTATTTTTGGCTTAAGTAAATTTGACCACGTTTCGGAATTTCGATCAAAACTTAAATGGTTTACTATAAGACTATCCTTTCACTCCTAAATATTTAAATTTCGCTTTAAATTCATGGGTGCTGAAACATCTTGTCAATTCTATTACAGGCTAAGAAGTGCTTAATAATCTAATACTCGCTTAATGTTTCCAATGCTCACACTCGTTATTATGGTGATTCATTTACCATGAAAGCTATAAAACTATGGAATACGATTCCAACAGATATTCATCGTTCTAAATCTCAAAATATATTTAAAAGTCGTCTAACTAATAATTACCTTTCATTGCAATAATATATATCTGTATATATAATGTGTGTATGTTTATACTCTTTGGTTCGTTGTCTTTATTTATATTTATGCCTTTTTATTTATAATATACGTGATTTATTATATGTTTATGTATATATATTTAAATATTTATATGTATAGTTATTTAAAAGTTTATATGTTTAATATATTACATTTTCTGTATTAAGTTTTATTATTTACTTATATAAGTCACATCTAGTTCGGTAAACATAAAAATAAAAATATAATATATTCTTATTTATTACTTAAATCCTTTAATTTTCTTTATTTGCACCAACATGTATCTGTTGAGACCAAACTCCTCTCCTTTGCTTTGCTGCCAGCAATAACACCGCCTTAGCACACTGTACTACTCATAAAACCTTGTGTACTGTTCCTTTGCTTGTGCCTTTTGTTGGCTTTGTGTGCCATTTTGTATTTCTATCTATCTATCTATAAAAGGCATGATAGTATTTTGTATTGTATTTTTAATGTCCAACTTGCATTGACACCTCAGTCTGTAAGAGTATGTTGAGATGTATGGGCGTCGTAATTGGTCATTAACAACAAAAGATACTGTTACAAGTTACAACTTATTACTCTTACCGTTAGCTTGCTGATCTCGTGACGTTATAGTTTTTATTTAGCATTCACATGTAAATTTAAAGTTATATTTACTTACACAGTTATATTTAATGTGCGTAGTTGATAACGATAGCTTCGCAAAACAAGTTTATAAACATATTGTGACGCTCAAGACTAAAGTTGTTTTTGACTGTTGCCAAATGCGTTATCTGGCGATAACAAATTTTTTAAGAAAAATGTCTTTTTTTTTAGTTATCTTCGAGCGCCTAAAAGGAAACCTAACGTGATCCAACTATTAAGTGGTTACCCTTTTTTTAAAAATAACTATTTATCAAATATTTTTATTAATTTATAACATTAACTCGCTTATATTAATTTACTGACTTTTGTTTAATATAAGTGATTTACTGACTGTGATTAAAATGAAATGACAAGCCAGCTGAGAGCTTGTGAATGAATCATGAATATCTATTGGTAATTAAACCAATAGATATTCATGAGTCATTCAAGAATTTATTAAAGTTCTTTGATTTTCACGATTATTACACATTTTGAAATTAAACTATTTTCAACCGGATTAATCGCGTATAATATTGTTATTCGCAATTACTTTTTAGAACCCGATGTTCGAACACTACAGTAGTCCGTGGTCACACGTAGGTGGTGATGAGGTGGCATTTGTCTGTCATTTGATACAATTATCATATCAAACTACCGCCAACGACTTCTTAGTTGCCTCGCGTCCTGCCCTGGATTCTTGCAGAATGAGCTGACTGTAATCTTCCTCTCTGGTGTGATCGGATTGAGACTTCAAAGTTTTCAGTGTGGGGCCCAGGTGGTAGAAAGTTTCCAACCGTCTTCTCTATTGATATTAGGGTGTTTTTGTATTTCAATAGCCTCGCGGATCATCCTTGGGATATATCTGTTTTCCCTAGCGAGAATATGAGGTTTATCAAACCTGATATAATGGTTACATTTATCCGTTGTATGCTCACACACAGCTGACTTCGATACACGCCCGTTCTTGACATCGGAGATGTGCTCCGTCACCCTTATACCGATGCTCCTCTTTGTTTGACTAACGTAAGATAAGCCACAGTCACAATCTAGTTTGTATATACCAGTACACTGCAAAGGAATGTTACTTTTCACTGGTCTCAAGAACTGGCTCATTTTTTTGTTAGGCTTAAATATAGTTTCTATTAAAGCTTTTCTTAAGATATTGCCAATCCTGTCCGTAACTCCTTTCACATATGGTAGTAGTGCTGGTTGTCTCTCCACTGTGAGCGGCTTGTTGGTTTTACCATGACGCTGGCTGGGAACGGGCACCTTGTTCAGATGAAGGGCATTCTTTACCTGTCGAAGCACCTGTTCCCTAGGTGTTCAGCATCGCAGAGGTGGGCCCTGTAACAAAGATTTGCCAACGGTAGATAACTGTGTAGGGTGTTGGTGGGATTTGCCATTGAGATATCTGTTGGTGTGAGTGGGTTTCCTATATACTGTGTGGCCTACTGTGCTTTAGGATTTTTTATAACTAAAACATCAAGAAAAGCTAAATAATTATTTGCCTGTAATTCTATTGTAAATTGAATAGTTTTATTAATAAATTAAGTTGGAATTTAGGAATATATAAATATTGACCGTAGGTAAAATTATCATCTACGTACCGCTTATATATCCTAGTAATACATGGTGCACTGCTAAGAGCCATCTCCTCAAAGTCCTCCATGTATATATCTGCTATTACTGGGGACACAGGCAAACCCATAGCAATGCCACCTATTTGTAAATAGAATACTGGATTGATCACTAGATATCCAGATGTTAGGCAGTGTTCTAAAAGTTCAAGATATTCCACCGGCATCTTCTTTTCCTCTAGCTTCCTCTTGACAATCTTGATGCAGTCCTTTATTGGTATACTGATAAACAGCGACTGGACATCAAAACTGACCATGGTTTCATTGTTAGCTAACTTAAGGCCTTTCACTATTCAAACCACAGTAATATTGAGTGCTTTGTTTATAAAATACGTTCTCAAATATATATAAAATTGGGTGGTAATTTACTACCATATACGAGTGCAATTTAAATTATAGTCGATATGTTTTATATTACACGTCTCGACTTTGACACGATGCTGTAAGATGGCGTGATTAAATATATTTTTTTACAGCTTTACGGTTTTTCCGCATAGCAGGTAGTCAGAGAGACCTGAGTTCGCGAAGTATTGAGTCGCGGAACTCGACACCGCGCTCTCCCTTAGGTACCAGAGCGGGGAAATTATCATTTTTTTTAAATACAAACGTAATGAATGGAGGCTTTTTTTTATTATTTATTTTTATTATTATATATAGTAGGTATACATTTTAAAACCTTGAACCATAATTCTTTCATTTCCATTTTCATGAATCTTCAGCAATAGATTTACAGTCAGTTCTATCTCGTCTGTCTGTTTGTCTGTCACAGTAGAGTGTACTGATTGTACAGTGAAGTGTATCCATTCTGTATTTTCTACTCATTTGGTGACATAATCAATTCAGACCTAACCTGTCTGTAAAATGTCTGTCCAATCTGAGGAAATTAAAATGTTTAGCAATTATTAATAACCCTTAAAATAAGATTGAAATGCTTATGAAGTGAAGCTAGTTACGTGCGCCACGAGAACGTCTTAAAATGTAAGTTTTTCCAGCTTTAAACTTTTGTCTCAAACATCTGTATAGATAGAGAAGAACCTAATATTAAGACACTTAGTTCCCCACGTTCGCTCAGTTTAGTAACTCAAAGATGACGAAATATTTTAAATAATCATTCCCTTTAGTGCGTATTAATGTGTGGGATTAAATGCTGTTGATGCTCCCTCGGGTGGGTAATCATAGTTGTGATATTATACTACTGTTATATTACTGTAAAATTATATTTCAAAATAGCAATTGTTGAGTTCCTTGCCAACTCTAATATAAATATTTATTATTATTTAAGTATATAAGACCAATCTAATGTACAATCAGACATCATATAAAACAAACAAACCGTATGCAACAAGCACATAAAATGTAAATAATATAAACGTAATATATTTTATTTGAAATGATCTAACATGAATTTCGTTCCAGAAACGTGCCGGTAAAAGATAATGTCTAATACGGTCATTCCTCTCTTGTTGTTGATTATACACGGGGGTCATTTTTGTATTATGTGTTATTTTTTTTTTGTTTTACTTTCGAGCACTTGTTTTTTATGTACTTTTAAGCCTTATTTTTTAAATTATGATACGAGATCCGTTTTAAATTGCTTTAGTTTTTATCTTTATGGATCTCTTACATTGCTTGGTGCCAAGAAAATAAGAAATCTCTCTGATCTCCATTGCGTGTTTAATGAAGGAACACAATTTACATTTAGTCTTATCAAGTTACGGAAATGAGAAAACTTAAAAAAAAAATTTCCTGGATATCATTGAAATTTATAATTAGTCAGGCACATCTCCTCTATTCACATTGACGTAATAACACAAAAGAATATACACTAAGATTTCATTTTTTTTTAATATTTATTATTACAGTCACACCATTAGTCCCTTATGATCCGATACCTTTTGCTAATTAATACATTAATTATTTGTCATTTTACTTACATCTTTGATTAGGACTCGAATTATATGAGTACATAAATATTTACTATAATTTTCTTACAGAGTCCAGTATTTTATACATTGCCAATTTAATTAACTTAAACTAATTAAACTATATTAATAATTAATTATTCTTAATCTATCATTATCTATAATTACGGATTTAGATACATTCAAGATTAGGAATTTTCAAGTTTAGATATTTGGACGTGGAAGGTATTACCGTTAATACAGTTTTATAATTAAACGACACTTAATATAGATAAGCTTTTTTAAATTTTAGTATTATAAATGCACTTAAAAATACGTTGCGGTAGCGAACGATGCAAACCAACAAGGAAGTAGTCAGAGAATGTGAAAGCTGCTCGCTACGAGTAAACGACTTAAGAAGTAAGAACAAAATAATCAACAACCTCAACATTACCTAATGAGTTAATTTTTCTTTAAATACATTCACAGCTTGCTCGGTTCTTATGTAATAAGCAAAATGTTATAACTCACATACTAATGTCAAAACTGAGGTCAAAAGTGGAGTACCATGAGTAAAAACGAGTAAAATGAGTAAAAACTGAGGTCAAAAGTTGAGAACCACTTGAGTAGGCAATACGATCGATGATTTTTAGACTTTATTTATTTAAATCACCATTATCAAACTATATTGAATGTGCTGTTGCAGCGTTTTTGTATTGAACGTGGACGAGGCCGTGAGTCGACTGGGCAGCTGGTGTACATATAAACAGATTTACAATTAACGTGCATGGTCACTTAAGTCTCAGGGACTCTAATATTAAATTAAATATTAAAATTTCGATTCAGTGGAGAAAAGTTGCATAACTTCATAATTCGAAATTTCAAGAATCTTTTATACTAAGTCGAATACTCAGGGCGAACCTAGTTTTAAGGTTATTCCAGAAGCAACAGTCAGCGCGATGGCGGACCTAAACGTTTTTTTTTTAATTTATCTATTTCGATACATAGTATTGTTTAAATACTATATTTTGAAGTCCATTAATAACAGTTAAGACATCTTATATTCATTGGGTAAATTTTAAAATACTATGCATTTTGATGTCTAACCTTTCAGAAATATTATTTGAATATATATTCAGAGATCCTCATTAAATCGTGTTTTGCCCTTTTTATACAGTAAGTGTTCGTTTTAACGAAACACACATGTGTATATGAAACTAGAATACATGGCGGCCGTGGCCCACGCGCTACATGAAACATGTGTGTGTGTATATATATATAATAAATATATTAATTATTATGTACATACAACATTCGATTTCAAGGGTAAACGGTTCTAAAGGAGCAATACACCTTGGCGGTCATTTCGTTTCACGATTAAAAATGCTAAATTACTTTGTTTTTTTTCTGTAACACCAGCTACTACTTACTAGTTCCGTGATTTTTCTTTACATTTAAAAAAAAATCATATACGATATTTTTATATTTTAAAAGTGTTACTTACACACTCAGTAAAGTGTTTGAATCACACTTTAAAAATGTAAAATTATTTGACAATTAGCATTCTCTTTTGCCAAACAAAGAGGAATAAACTTTAGTAACAGAAAATTGTAAAAAATTATTTGTAATAAGCGTATAATAATTTGGACGTAGTCGGATGTAGAACGCACGGCTTAGTGGTCAGAGCACTTGGTCGATATCTATGAGGCGCGGATTCGAATGTTGCTCTTAGTATTTACGCTCGGAGCATTGGTTATATTTATATTATTTTAGTTTTCGACGCACATGTAAGACGCAATGTTTCGATTTCAGGCGGAAAGTGGAGAACAGAGTATCTTGAGACTATGTTTTCTCTGACACCCATATCTGGTATAAAAAAATAATGTAAAAAAATAATAACATTGTCCAAGTTATACAAAATTCAAAATGACTATGATAATATGAAACTAAGATAAGCTCCAAAAACTTGAATTAAAACCAAATTAAAGAAATCCTTATCATTTATCTTAGTATTGTTTCATCGCCACAATGAAAAGAGTAACGTGTGCCATTTATTAAGGAAGTGTGTTCTAGTATATAATGATATCAGCAAAAATTATGTCCCTTTTTTATATTTTGCAAACATTTTAATATGTGTATAAAGCCTTTACGGATATCATTTTTATGTTAACTTCATGTAACTTCTGTTTAATATAAGAGAGGATTTTGACAAGTTACTTTTAACTTAAGCTTACTTGCCTATTTATATAGTAACATTCAACGTTGTTTGTGTAACCGAATCACGGAAATAAAAATATTTAATAAAAAAATAATATTAACTGAATGGAATTGAATGCCAAATTGTATACTATTTTAATTGCATATTCTTCTAAATTTTAATTTATTTATTTAATTGTATATGCCAAACGTCATATGCCAAGACAACGTGGCCGCCAGTCGGCGCCGGCATTTATGGGCGCGTTATTACATACGAGATTCATTGTACGGTTATAGTCCACTATGCATACAATAATATCTGCATTACGAAATCTGAGCTAAGTTTCGATAAACTAAATTGATTATAAAACGAAATGAAAATATTAAACCTTGAATAATTTTTATACAGTCTTTAAAATGGGAACGTCCGGATGGTCAAACTGGGTAGTCAAACTAATTTGTGTAAAAGGAATAATTTGTTCATATTATAATTTTTGATAGTAAATACAGTCAAATAAAAAATTAACTATATTAGAAATTAAAGTTTAATATATTTTTTTCAATTATGTTAATACCCGCCCGATACTTGTTTCACTATGGATTTTTGAGTGTTTTTGTTTTTTTTTTCAACTTTAAGTATTGAAATCTAAGCCTGACTACTTTTTTCGTATGTAGTTTTGGAAAAATTTTACACTAACAAATTAGTATAAAGAGTAAATATAAGAAATACGCTTAAAAGTATTTCGCCTATACTTTTTTACAACTCTTTTTAAAACTTAGTTTTCCTGAGCGATCAATGGTCGTACTGACAGCGGTTATTGGTAAAGGAGTGAAGTAATAATAACGAGTCAATCGCACACGAAAAATCTGTAATTTCAGTAGAAATGTGTTTCACGAAAGTGACATAACTTAAACAGAAATTTTTAAAAATATATTTTAGAACAGGCATATATATGTTCACGTATATCCACGTTAAGGTAATAATAAATTCAAATTTATTTTATATTTCTCATTTGGCCAAATCTCAGTAATGAATCATAACCGGTTCAATGTCAATTAGTCATAAGTATGTATTTTCGGCATATTTTTTTATTACCTACGTAGGGTACTGCATTAATTAAGGATAAATTATCACTAGTTGTGCATTAATTATTTCTCCAATTTTGGTCGCATTTAAAGAATAAAATGTGTTTTTATTATACGCTTTCCCCGCAAATTTGAATCGAACACGAGAAAACTGCATTTACTTTGCACTCTTTGACAGCGTATCTATATATGTGAGTATGTTACCAAATAGGCGTCTAGCGTCTATTAAAAACAAATAATGTTGTGTGACAGTAAAAGCAAATCTTACAAATACATTTCACCCACCTCATCCAGATGCCATCGTAGCGCAGTGTATCAACATTTAGTTATACGAGGGATGGCTGTGAGTTCGATTCCCACTTGGATGTGATAGTAAAAAAAAATATTCTCATTCTCTAGTTTGAATGAAATAAAGCGCGGCGTTATGTTCCGTCCCTCAACACGGAGCATCGCAAATGGTCTACTCTATGGTGCTTGTTAGGACCTCTACCCTTCCTGTATATGTGAGAGAAAAATAAGAAACAATCAATCGCCCCGTTAATATATTGGTATGAGTACTCGTTATTCGCGGAATTAACAAGGCGTTAGAACTAAGTGAAAGATATGTCAATACTCGGGAACTTTCCAAGCCGCACGAGTAACGGGTGGCGAAAGTGTTTATGTAACCGGTCCGCTTTGTTATGTTCAAATTTCCATTCATACATTAGATAATTTGACATTTGACATTTTCTGTTTCCGCGCTCGTTGAAATTAGAATAAGAATTTTAAAGTTATACCTTATTGGAATTTAAAATAAATTGTATGATGAATATTCGTAGTCATATATTGACGCATAAAATTCTCAAACTGTCTATATGTATACACTTTTTTTTGTTTTAATAGAAAAAAAAAATAAGGTTGTTTCATATTACATACGAATATTTCAAATGCATAATATAATAATAACCTATATATTTTATTTAAATTGTGGATTTTTTTATATCTTTAATATGTAATATAATATAACCTTTGTTGTACCTATATATTATATATTGGTTCGTGAGTTCTGAAGGTGGCCAGGAGTGACTAACTTATACGAACGCTCGCGTCCACGTTGACATTACCTATAGCCACTACTATTTTATCGCGTAGACAGAGAGAACATAGAAATAAGTTTTTATACACTCATTTAGAGACTTTGCGTGAGATTTTCTTAATCAACAAAGCAACGATAATTTCAGCTTAACATATCGTTAGAAAACTTATAACAATATGTTTTTCAATTGCCTAAGTGTGTGAATAACACTTTAAAAAAATGTTAAAAATGTTAGCTTATTCATGTATTAATGTTAACTTTCTCTGTTTGAGATTATATGGAATTAATTACCGTCATTTTATAATATTGTCATATATAGGGCTAATATAGAGGACATCGTGGCGCTGTGGGACAGGCGTAACTTTGTAAAGGCGACGGTTATCGACTCGTTCCTTACTCGGGTAAATGATTATTTTATTTAAATAACCGTTCCACACGTCAACACGCAATGTGACGCAACGCACGCAACGCATGTATTCAGGCACAAAGCAAAGTGTCTGACTTTGCCTATTTCTATGCTAGAAAAACCGTTTAAAAAGAAAAGATTTGTCTTTTTTTGTATAAAAATGTTGGAAGCAATGATGATGAAAAATAGGAATGAAAGAAAAAAAAGGAATGATCTGCATATTCATGGTTTTTTCTTTTGAATGATTAAAAGGTGTCGCAAATATTTTAGTTCTTGCAACTTTCAATCATAATTTACCTACCATTTACAAAAACGAGAACATGTTAAGGTGTTACTGAACACCAGCGATGAGTGAGATGTTAGCCTCAAGTATCGTTACGCCTTTTGCCATAAGTTGGAATTTTGTTATTATTATGATAATTTTCATCGTAGGTATACCGTATTTATTCTCTATCAATAAATGCGTTTTATTTTATTATTTTTATGATTAATTAACCTGAAAATGATGATTTTCTAACTGATTAAGGTAAGTATTATTGTAGTAACACGTGACATTTAGCTTGCGGTGTTTTCATAATATTAGTACGTTTTAAAGAGCAACTGTTGAAGCAACAGTTTTTCGGCGGCGTTTCGCAGCAGAACCGCTTCCCGAATCGTTCGCAACTTCCTCTAGAACTGCCTTCACGGACGATTTAAAAATTACAAAGAAAGTCATATTGAATAAAGCTTTGTTTTAGCTTGTATTGTATATCATATAATTGTAATCATTAAGCAAAGGCTATTTAGAGAGTAAATTTTTTTTTTTTTTTTTCAAATTATTTAAGAAATTCAAAGTGCCCGAGAGAACTTACTGTCGGACACTGCGTTCTCCACTTCCCGCTCGTTATAAAATTTTATGCATACACTTAGGATATAAAAATGCTAATTCATTGTTTTAAAATTTGCACAATACAGACTGAGACAGAATCGATACTTGAAATCCATTCAAAATGTTATTCAACTTTTAGCATGAGATTTCCATTACGAAATATTGGCGATAACACTACGACGTCACCACGGTATTATGATTTATAATTAAACAATAAATTGTAATTCACCGCACGGGACGGAACGGGGCCGTCCCTAGCAGATATAATAATTAAATATATAATATTTACTGATATATGTAAATATCAGTAAATAATAGTTGTTATCAGTTTGTTATTTGGTAATAAAATAAACGTCACGTAAACAGATGAATTAACATAGGGAATATTTTTCATTACCCTTGACTCACTAGTTGATATATTCTCGAAGCTTCCCACTTTTCCATTTTATGTTGCTGAAATGGTGTTATATTATACCATTGGTGTAATAATTAGTCAGATTAGTTGATTTATTTTTAATTGAATATTCAATATAAATGTAATTGACTCTGTAAAATTAAATAAATATTAATTTATTTAAGATAATACTATCACTATATATATACATGAACTATAATCTATGTAAATTGTATAGGTACGAGTGTCTTTTTGTTCATATGCTAGTCTTTGTCCAGTTATTGACTGCTGCTATCGCTCACCTACCCTAGTACCACCTAGGTTTTTGATCAACTAATAACTCTACATACATGGTGTCTCAAAAGAAAGTTAATATGAACGCTACGAATCCGGGGGGCGCGGGGGTTATGTCAATCGGTAGCCTGGCTCTTGGGAATTTAATAGCTATTGAGCGGTTCTCGAGAACGTCCGACTGTAGCGCCCAATCACCGTCTCTTCGTTACCACTCGAACCTTACAATTAGGAAGCGCGCATCTGCTTTAAATGTACATAGATCATCATACCATCATATATTGTACAAAGACCTAATGCGGCACACCTACAAAATTTAATTGATGGAAGAATTAAAGCCCCAAGATGCCACTCAGATGCTTGAATTCTTATATCAGGCAATTGAGCGCTTTTCAACGTTTACCAACATCTTGTTTTCGGATGAAGCTCATTGTCATCTTGAAGGACACGTAAATTACGTGCTATTTTCCCAGTTAACTCACACAGACAGATTTGTCACGTACTAGAGGCAGAATGTGATCAAAAACATATTTCATATGTATAGGTGTATTTCATTCAGGCTGTGACTTACGTATGGAAAATTATAACCCTCGTTTTGTGGCGGTTAAGTTATCGCACATCATAGATTCTATTCGCATTAGATATAAAAGCACCAGTTTATGTAACAAGATAAGTTTCCAAAAAAAATGTGCTTTCCATTTTTGCCATAAACATGTTATCGAACGCTGTTTATTTTCTAACTAGTTAGAGTGGGCTGGGGAAAATATGTCGCATCTATCGGTAATAAAAAGCATCTATTTGTGAAATGTTTATACTAAACACCATTTCGTTTCACAATACAAGTATAATATAATACATGTATAACAATTTACTTTAATTTAATAGTGTACGAGATATTATAAACTGTTAGTTTAGTCCAAGAACACTTAAATTTATTGTATTTTATCCTCAATCGCTTAGATAAAAAAAGACTAAAAGCATCATTCTTAGAATATGAAACAATAGATTACTTGTAATTGTATTAAATATATACGAATATTCTTATTAAATCATTAGCTACTGCTAAGTATGGTCTAAAATTACAAATTTTATTATCGTAAAGATAGTAAATATGTTAGACCTGTGATCTGATGTTTAAAATTTTAATAACATTTTGCAAGAACGTATCTGAAACAAAACGTTAACATAATATAATATATATTAGTCTGAGTAGTCTGGTAGGTGACTACTCTTGGACGGGAGCCATGAAATACCCGTATATATTTGGCAACAGTAAAAATCGAAGAATTTATAGCTTCGATGTGCCAATTTTGTTAATATTATGTAATTCTGGATTTTTAATTAAACAAAGAATAAAACTTCTTTTCATATTCATTTTAAATGCAATTTTATATGTTACATTCAAACTGTTGATTTTAAATATTGAAGCAATAATAGTGGAATAACGACTGACTGTATTAGCGACAGTTGTGTGTTCTATCCATACTATTGTAAATAATTATATGTTTTTTTTATCACTCCCTTAAAATAAAACGGAGCGTTACACTCTAGACGTTATGTCTGCTTTTTGTCTAAATAAAAAAATATATAAAGTTACCTTTTATAATGGTTATCTATGTCCAGTAGGTCTGAATACTAACGACTTGTTATGTATTTGCTATTATTATTATTAGAGAAATATATCACATGTACGTATATTTGCGAAATACTAATTGAATATGTAGATTAAGAAGAAAACAATACTAATTATCATAGATAAGTGACAATGATACAGGCGCTGGTGCAAGTGTCCTCACTGAAGAACGTGTTATTGTAGTTGATATGTAGGTACTTGTTTTGAAAACACATTACCCACGGTAATTGTTTGATATCAGTTTTATTTACTTTCTGTAACAATTATATGTTGAGCACATTAGAAATTCTCATTTAAAATGATCTTAATAACTTGTGATAATCTCCCTAAATTATACAAGTATATCAGTGGCGAACTGTGAAATAATTGTAGAGGTAAGCCGGTGTTAATAATAAAAATATTAAAAATGTAGGTCCGCCCTGTACGATAATATTGTCATGTATCAATTAAAATAGATTTCTGTAGTGTTTTTTTTGTTACATTATTAAATTATTATATTTATTAATAACTTCTTTATTTATTATAATTTACAAAGGGTATGTCGGTAGAAATCGTGTTATATGACACTTCGCCACTGATCTTTTTTCTATACTATAATGAAAAAGTTATTAGTGTATTATTTTTAAATTTTTGTTAGATTCATGCACGTTACGCTACACGTCTGTACACTGTATATAACATAGAGTATGATTGACTTTGATACAGACATAGATTTTTATATAGTCATAACAGACTTTCATTAACAATTAAAGATCTCAAAATCTTATATATTAGAAAATTGCGTCTTAAAAAGTTGTTCAGCGTGATGGATATTATGGTGGGAAGTTTCATTAATTCCACGCAAACGAAGTTGCAGTTACAAAATAAAGTAAAAGTACACTTATTACATAACACACTCACTTTAAAATACCTCAGAATAAAAAAAAATATATAAGTCACGTTTACATTTTTTATTATAATAATAAATCTACTCATTTCAAAGTGCAAAAGTTTCCTTAATAACTGGTTGGTTTGGTTTAGTTTTCCATAATTTTTCCTGTACCTTGGGTAGATAGTTCGGTTTGTTTTCGTTTTTTTAGTCAACTAATTTATCATACATAATATGAGCTCGTTATCAACTTAATATTATAGTCACTGCCGTTAAGACAACCATGTGGGGGATAAGATTATTCATATTCAATGTTTTGTAAATATACTCGAACAAGCCGATAAGCTGTTCTATAAATAATATTGTTTTTTCATAATTTGTATTATAACTCATTGAAGAATCAAAAGTGATGAAAAATCGGTCCAACTTTCTAGTTTTAAATATTTTTTACGTCTATTTTATATCATAGATAATAACTATTTTTGATATGAAAAACTTTATATTCTATACGCGTATTAAACGTAATCAACTAATGGAGTCCACACAGGACTGGGATAAGCGGGTCCGCCGTCCGACCCACGCGAGGTGGTTGCGCGCATGTACTGCCCCGCGCCGCGCAGGCCGCCACCCGCCGCTCGCTACACCTTACCTTACATTGATTTAATGCTTGTTTTCATTATTTTGTTCAATCTTACATTTAATATCGATCCCCGTTAGATTGTTACTCGATTTTTACGAATAATTTTAACTATAATTTAGTTTTTTTATTATGATAGAATTTAGCTGTTAGTATTTACGTTTTGTCTCTCTCTGGCCGCTAAGGCATGCGTTCTATATCCAGCTGAGTCGGAATTCTTATATGCTTATTACAATTTATATTTGTTGTTTTGCGAGAGCGCTTGAACGGTTTTCAAGAGGCGCGGGTTCAAATCCCGCTGCGTTCAAATTTTTATACGTTTTTTAAATATGTCTTTTTCAATTTCCTAAGTGTGCGAATAACACTTTAAAAAATGTTAAAAAAAATATATTAAATATATAGCAGTCTCTCTTGCCAAACGATTGTTCCTAGAATAATCTTTGGGTAGCAGAAATTTGTAGAAATCTCTCTACAGAGATGCTAACAACAAATATAACTTGTAATAACCGTATAAGAATTTCGACACCGCTGGATGTAGAACGCATGGCTTAGCGGTCAGAGCGCTTGAACGGTTTTCAAGAGGCGTGGGGTCAATCCCGCTGCGTTCAAATTTTTATACGTTTTCTAAGTATGTCTTTTTCAGTATTTACGTTATATATACAAATAATCATAAGATTTTTTATATATTCTATGCCATTATTTACACTAAATACCTTTTTAAAGATCCTGCTTATTTGATTTTGTTATTTTCTTTCAATATATAAATATCGTTACATATTCTAGCAGTAAATATTGTTAGATATTCTAGCAGTATATATTGAGTAAGGCAAACCAGTGGCCTTTATTATTTTCTTCATCTCGACAAAGAACTGTATCTATGTATCAATCACGGAAACCATTATGAAGTACTATAAATATTTGCTTGTCACTAAAGCGGAAGAATGAATTAAATTTAATATAATTTCCCCCGTCCCTTTCCCTCTGTCTGTCTTTCCACTAAGTTCTCTTTGCCTATTTGGAAAGAGACGTGAAGCTGAGAGAAAAAGTCCAAATTTGAGAAATAAACCTTCAAAGTGAATGTTATTGGTCATTGAAAACGTGTCTACTAGACCATATTTTCTTTAATCTATAAATGTAAAATCTTGTAATGCTATCTTGACACAGACTATTTCCGAAAAAACTGCACACGTGTCCGGTTCCGATGGCAACGTAACATATTCATAGCATATACCAGATGTCCTACCAGTAGGACCAGGATAACGAGGGAATACTTTGAAATCCGTTTGTTTTACTTGCCCCGTCAAATGTGGGTTATTATTTTTTGTATGCCTATAAAGCACCTAAAAAGATATTTTAATCATACGTTATTGAAATTAATTAGTTAATTGATCGTAATCCGTAGATAATATGTAAATCTAATTCTTTTACCAACGTGAACTCCTTACACTGATTATTTTTCCTCATGGTCACTTCCGTTTAAACGAAACCTTGCTCTTATCATACTTTTGAATCTGGGTCACTCTTGAAGATCAAGATTTAGTGCATTCTTAAGTTTTGCCTAGCGTTTCTGAAACGTGTAGCACTTGTATAGTAAAAATTAATGTACTTAGTGTTGGCGTTGTTTTTGGCTTTGCTAGATCTGTTTTATTTATATTCTTGTTTCATTCCATTAAATATACCACTTTGTGTGTTTTATATTGAATTATACTACTTTTACAACGAATCAACGTTATTATGACCCGTTATATTACACGCCAGAAGAGAACTTTGTTAACAAATGTTACCATATTATAATTAATAATAATGTTACCAATGCAAATGTACTATCAATTAAATTATTGTGTAATAATTCTCAATATAGTTATTGATTGAAATTGTTGAAAAATTGTAATCAGATAAAGAATATATTGATTTTGGATTATATTATTATATGGTATAAAAAAAAAAAAAAACAATAATTGTTAGCCATATTTTTAATTCAAATTATATTGCTGATAATTGTGCCCTTCGTCGTTGAGTCACGAATTTGAAAAACTTATTTTATAAATGTTTGATTTAATTATAAGACGGGGAGTACATAATTATTTTTTTTTTGTGTCTAAGACATAATATAAGTTTAGGACATAAATTAAAGTCATTTAAATAACTTGCAATGGGTAAAAAACGACGTATTCGAAAATTAAGGTTTATGTTTTCAACATCATATACATATTATGTCCATCATATCGACCGGATGGTGGGAGGTACTTTACACTTAATTTCAAGAGTATTAATAATATTTCATAGTAATATTTCAATTTAGTGTGTTTTGGGGCGGAAATTAACGTCGTGTTTAGTTTAACTAGACTTGTGAATTTAAATTAATAAAAATAGTAATTATAAACATTTCTCCGAGACGGAATCGAACAACAAATCGAAATCACTACAACTTTCGCGTTACAATAAGACGCTGTCCTGCTGAGCCATGATGAATACATTTCTACGTGAACAAAATTATATTAAATTGTTTGTTATTTAGTGAAATATTATCATGTAATCACGTGCATTTATACTAATTAATTGCATTATCAACTGCACACGTGCCGCTGTCAGTTCACGTGGCTTAAAACGCAACTGCCTCAGGAAAAATCATCGTCAAGTCGTAATTAATAAATGATACAAATACTGTAATGTATGAGCTATTAGGACTAAGCACGGCGTTGAGTTTCGCCACTTAATGCAACGCAATGTCTTTGGACAGAAATTGGAAAACTGAATTAAACTTGCCACTAAGTTCTCTACGCCTGCCCTGCAGTCTGCTATGCCAGAAAAGGCATGAAGCTGGAATAAAAATATGAACTATGAAGAGGATTAGGACCATTTCAAAAGAATTTCTTAGCTTTTTGTATCTCTGGCATAGCCCCTATAGAGGGTACTTGGTATAAAGGACTATGCCTTCTCCAATGTTGAAGAAACGAATGTTATTAAAATATAATTATTGTTCCGAGTGGATATCGACTCTACAAGCATCGCGTGTACAATCTGACACTGCGCCACGATGGCCTCAATTATTAAATATGTTGCATAAATTGTAATTAACAACATCAATGTAAATAAATAATCAAAACCGTAAATAGCTTCCTAATCTGCCAAGCGATATTTCTAAATATAAACAGCTTTATTTATATTGCTTATAATGTTTGAACGAAATTTTCATACATCCACGCATCTTCCGTTTTACTTCAGCTTCAAAAGGCGAAGAGATACAAAGGTTCGCAGAAACGAATCCCGATGTTAAGTGAGCTTCCGTGGCGTCAAATTTATAATTATTTAGTGACGTTCTTTTTATTCTTGAACGTACCGTTACATAAAACTTTCTCAACTTATACATAAATGCATACCCAAAGATTGCATAAAGATGAGTTACATGTTCCTATCGCTCTATATCTAAACAGTAGGTATAACTTTCGCGCCACATGGGCGTCTCAGTGTTAAGATGTGGCAGCCAAGTTCGCAACTTGGCACTTTACCAGCCGCCGCTAACCGATGCCGTCCTTGACATTTGTCAGCTCAAAGTTCTCAAGCCAGCTTGAAGTAGCTAGCATGTTATTTTGATCGCTTCTACTCAAGCGCTTTAGGTCTAGCGCCTACTAACTAGAGTCCAGTGAATGGAGACGTATGAAGGGCACCAACATTCTCGCCCTATAAATCTCGTGCTAATATACTTATATGGTACGCTTTGCTTGGAAATAGAAAAGTAATCGTACGTTATATTGGAAAATTAAATTGATATTTATAAATGTGAATCTGAGTGCGTTCTAATCGTAGGTCGGTAAGTACGCCTGTAGTTGGAATTGAAGTTACTTAGGATTTTATATGTTTTTTTCCACTTACGCGCAAGTCTATTTGTGAACTTTACAGGCTTAAATAATATTAATGGTATATTTTATATATATTATCTATCTTGCAGTCAAGTTAATGATATCTAAATGCACATAAATAAACCATATCTTCTACCCATTTGTAAATCCCTGTGGAACTCATCATTCAATATTCCATTACTCGTTTATTGTATGAAACATTTCACCAAGTAATATTTTAAGCCTCCATTAGTATAAGTACATCTGTAGTAGTTAACGAAAACATTTACTAATATTGATATCATGTATTAAAATACTAAAATTCTTTTCTCATAACATATGCTATATTGTTTACGTACTTTTTGGCATCTCAAACCAATTACAAAACGACACAGCGCAAGTGCGTACTGTTTACAAACAGAGCAGACAGTCGTGCCAAGTCCTTGATTTAAAGAGTAAGATTTATGCCGCGCGGTAAGGCCATTAATATATTACATATATACAATACTTGTTATCTTCACGCTTCCCCCGCATCTAGAACGCAGAGAGAACTTAGTATTAAGTTCCATTCAGTTCTGTCTATTGTGCCCATTATTCAAACATTGTAAACATCATAAATTTAAATTACGAAGGAAAAATAAAGGTTGTATTTTATTCAGACCGAGAAAATTTAAATTATTTAAAAATTTAAATTATTCTTACCACCCACTCACACTCACAGTGGGGCATTGAACCCACATCCATCGCTTGTATGCTGTACAATCAGACGCTTCCCAACTATGCAATAATAATTTTGTGGTTTGCGATTTTGCGTGTAATGTCTCTTCTGATCTTTCTTTTATAGACATAGATCATACAAAATTCGTGTCATCGGATTTACTCGCCTTCTTATGTAACAAGGCAAAAGAGCTACTTTCATTTAAAAGTCCTCGTTGTGTAAACAGAAATTTTACTGAATTGAGAGCATCATGGCCCATTTGGACAGAATCTGACTGTAAACGCGATTCCTTGTGATACGATCCCAACTAGTAAGAGTGACATATTAAAAAATGTTTATATCATCTCATATATCTTTGATTCATTGTCATATTCATACATATGTATTCTTAGCACGTAATGTCTTGAATTTGGGTGGAAGGTGGGAAAACGAAGTGTTAGTAAAAATTACAAGTACTGTTGCTCACTTTTACTAATATCTAGATATATATATTTAAGGTACTACTTGAAATCCATAAATAAAAAAAGAGGTAGTTTATATTATGTCATTGTTTATTTTAAACCGATTTTTGAGATTTCTCGAAACGCTCTAGAGAATATCTATAATTACATGTGTTGCTGTAATAGCCAAAACCACGGTAAAACCTAATATTTTCAAGTAAATCTTACCAACATTAATGGTAAAAGCGGTAATACTTAGATGTATAAACAGAGAACATTGGACCTTTTTTGTCGTATCTGATCACTACAGACATTCGTACTGTTTTATTATCTTTTTCAGAATTATTCATATATATTACTATGAACTAGTCTATTAATATAATATGTATATGCTTGTAACGAAGGTGAAATAGCTACACTTGTTTACATAAAACATGGCAAAATAATATATTATATTTTTACTTTACGTCGTAACGCTTATTTACATCCATAATTTTTACGACCTATAAAGTAACAATGAAAGTCACCTTTCTAACGTTTTGTTATTTATTTAAAAATATTTTTAATTAATTAGCACTGACCGGACAGACCGTTGTCCTGTCATAGTTATGAATAATCAATTCGAATTTTAATAAATAAAATAAATTAAGTATATTTTGTGGTTTTTTAAAGTTTCAGTACTGCTTTTAGATCTGTTCTATATGAAGGTTCATACTACGATGTATGAATTAAGGACCTTATAAAAAAAGCGAAATAGGAAGAGTGATTCTCAAGTAATAACGTGAACCAGCAAAATAGGGTTTCATTTTTGTATATAGCAAAAGCCGAGGCCAACCCTCGCCTTTGTTGATTACTAATCGAAACGACAATTAACACTAAATGAAGAAGAGTTCATATCTCAATATTAAATTACGATAAATGTGCTAATAATGAAATGCATATTCTTTTATACTCACATTGAAAGGGAGTCAAAGGTAAAACGTCCTAATATCGTAAGAAAGATTTTTTTTATATTAATTATTTAGCATTATTCATAACGTAACAGTAAATTTACCAAAAAATATACCTACAATAATATGTTAAGTTACTTCAAAAATTTTCATATAATTATAGCATCTTTAACTTAGCATTGCGAAAGTTAATGGAACACAATTAGTCACGCAATGTTTTCAAAATAAAAAATTTAAATTTAAGACTGCGTCACCAATTCTCTTCTTCTTGTTAGAAAATGCTTTTTCCTCATGGGCCATTTTCCATGCGGACTAGAGATATTACTGACTCGAGTCAAATAGTTTTGGACTGTTTTTTTCACTAAGTACCATCTTGATAGCACGTTCTTTGCATAATTTTAATAGGAACCATTGTTCTTTGACAGACATAAATATCACAATTTTCGTAATCTATAAATCAGTAGCCTATGAGGAGTGAGCGTCACATTATTTGAGAAAAAACTACGACTAAGTAATCTCGTGTAACCACACATAACTGTATTGTACATTTTAAGAGCTTTGCGTGTTTAAATTGCGTGGTTAAACCCAACGAGGCAATTTGGCGTTATCAGATGGAGGATTCGAAAATATTATCAAATATAAATAGTGCTCCTGGAGTTTATCGCATGTACAACTATCGCGCACGTTCAAACACTTCTTAACTGAGCCACTGTAGCTTCGTTTTCTGTAATAATTGTAAAAATGTCCTATAATGAATAGCAAGGTAGAAATAAAATAACCTTCTACACTAGCGTACAACAAAATAATCGTACAAAGCACTTGATGTTAATCTTTTGTATATAAAGCGATTACGTAGTAGACAAGGAGTCCTAAAATATGATTAGGACGTCTTGTTTTGAAAAACAAATTATTTAAATGTTATCTAGTAACAATGATATTTATTTGTGGCAAGATAGACAGTATTGTATACTAATTTAGATAAAATAGTAGACGTTTTGATGCGTGCAAGTACTAGTTGCTTTAGGAACGTGTATGTTGTTGCACTTTATATAAAACAAGTTGATGCCTTCAGGTTGTAACCTGTTGACATTAAAACTTGGAAAACTATATTAAGTTCCTTTAAGCTGGTTAAGACGGAGACTGTCGTATCAGATGTTTCAAACGATTGGATATTGCAATTTTATTTCAGCTACACGCATTTCTGTGTCGGCAAACAAAAATGTTTATCGACAGTCGCTGTCCTAATGCGTCACGATGGCCGCAATGTTCATTGGAATTTTTTTCTAAGGAAAACTGCTACCACACTGAACAACTTCTACTAACTACACTTTATTAGCTAGTTAATTACGGTTTTAAATTAGGATTGGTAGATCTTTAATTATGTCAATGGAAACAATTAACTACCACGTAGAACATTTTTATTAAGGTGAAAATTGCTTATTACTTATAGTTTGGCTGGTCTATTGTGATTATACATATGGTGTTTTACTCTTCAAAATCGGTTATACCCTAAGTACTGCCCAGCGTTATAAGCTATGAAACAAAAAAGTTTTATTTAAATCTGTAACTACAAAGATGTGCACGCGCACATTTATAGTACAATATGAATTAGTAATAGATTTATCTATGCATTTAAACATTTTCATATATACAATAAGACACATACACAAACATTTCCCTAAACTATTTTTTTCGTAAATTTATTCAATGTGCCGACACACTTTTTAACATTTTTTAAAGTGTTATTCACACACTTAGGAAATTCAAAATGACATATTTAGAAAACGTATAAAAATTTGAACGCATGGCATAGCGGTCAGAGCGCTTGAACGGTTTTTAAGAGGCGCGGGTTCAAATCCCGCTGCGTTTAAATTGTTTTTGTTTTCTAAATATGTCTTTTTTATAGGGATACTCCTCCGTCCGCACAATTATCATATTTTTTGTAAATTTTCTAAAGTGCTTCACTGATTCCGCACACATTTTATTTTAATTAAATATATTATAAATTCGTCAACAAAATAGAGGTGGCCATCCGCCGTTTAAAATATTGTGTCTCTATGGACGTACCGTAAAAGACGATAACATTTTTTTATCAATTCCCATCTCTTTGACTAATTCCGTTGTTTTAAAGACAAAAACAACGATCACGTTCAACAAACAATGTAATGATAACTACATCATATTAGTTAAAGCGCATATCATTGAAGGTTTTTTAAGTCACGTTTAATGATAGTATCCATATCAACTCACGAGTTCCCCGTTACTTATACAAATCATAAACAGTGTTTAATGAAGGATGACTGACGCATGTCAATACTTTATTTCAGCTTCGCGGTTATTTACCGCGTAGCAGATATAACCTACTGACACAGTGTTTTCCACTTTCCTCCCGATTTCCAAAAAAAAATTCAATTTATCACATTGTGTGCTGGGGTGGCGAAATTCAACGCCGGTTTGTCTTGCCAGCACGGAGAAATAAAAAATAATTTAAATATTATAACTGCCCCGAGTGGGACTCAAACCCGCAACCCCATTGTGCCACGATGGCCTCATGCTCATATTTGTTATGGTATTTTTGAATACGAAAAGGTAAATAAGCGTGAACATGTTATAATTGTATGGAAAATATTGTAATTGTCATGGTTTTCTTTTCCACGTGATGATAACCGCGTCGTGCCTTCATAGAATGACTTATGTACGCTGACCACAATACTAACAATATTTGCTGTGTATATTGTGTTTTTATCAGGGCTCAACAGTTTTGATACATGACATTTTTAAGGGGATAACATAATAGGTGTAAGGGATACACACAAACAAAGTGTGAGAAGTGTGGAGTAGCCCTTTGCCTTACTAAATCCAAGCATTGTTTCAAAGAGTTCCATGTGTAATTAATGTCTAGTAAATGCACAATGTTGTATATCTGTTACTTAATTTTTTTTATTATAAAAATTAAAAAAATATTCTGCATTAGAATGTACAAGTCAAGCACAAGATATATTTTTTTCTAGTGGTCAGAATAAATCATGCATTTAAGGGTTATGGGGATAATAATTGAATATTACAATTTAATTTAGTTAAAGATGTGATGCTTCCATAATGTCCTTTTGTGTAGTTTATTATTATCAATTTAAAGCGTATATGTAATAATAAACAAAAAATAAGTAGGTATATCCAGGAGGATCATGTAACAAATCCAGCTCTGAATATTTTCGCGATTTTCTTCGGTTAAAAATTTAAATGTGAGAAAGTCTACTAGACTTTTTCTATCCATACCACTACACACACGAAATGCATAATGATAGAAAATATTACCACGTCTTATATAATTCGTATATAATAACTATCACTGATGTTAACAATATTATAATTTATTCGCAGACGCTTATCAACATGGCGTACTGTTCGCTGGCGGTGTTCGGCTGCTTCATCCAGAGGCTGGTCTTTGGCAAG
This sequence comes from Podotricha telesiphe, assembly GCA_038994665.1. NCBI lineage: Eukaryota > Metazoa > Arthropoda > Insecta > Lepidoptera > Nymphalidae > Podotricha > Podotricha telesiphe. Next base: position 5,557 of record JAOYRR010000279.1, on the reverse strand, counting down.
CTCCGCGTGGCGGAGGCGCAGCGGGTCAAAGACAAGTTCTGGAACTATGTGTTTTATAAGTTTATCTTCGTATTCGGAGTCCTCAACGTGCAGTACATGGACGAGGTAATGCTGTGGTGCTCCTGGTTCACGCTCATCGGTTTTCTGCACCTGCTCGGACAGCTCTGCAAGGATAGGTTTGACTATGTGAGTAATACATGTAAGTCTAGATTATGTCCATATAATGCTAATAAATTGATAGTTCAGTGATATTGTAAAGGAAAAAAAAAACCAAGCATTTAAACATCATTCAGATAAAACTGAAACGCCTACGGTAGCTAAGATTGAAAACAATAAAGAATAATGAATACTTTTTTTCTTGCAATATATTATATTACGTGCTCGACAGTAAATTACACTAATATTAATATTATAAGAAAACACATAATCTTATCAAATGCCCCTATACATGGCAGTTCGTCGCTTTTTATAGTTATATTTAGACCGGCGTCGATATTATCATCTGCGTAAATATTATGTTTGAAATTACTAAGTGCGAATAGAACTGATAAAAGTATATCATTGAGGTCAGTAACTTCGTCATTATGTGGCATTGCAGAACACGCCCCCAACAGTGCGTCGTTCCATTTTTATACATCATACGATTAGATTTGATTGCTTCAGGAAAATTAACCTCAAAATTACTTTATCACGGCATATATATTTGTGGGTGTTCAAATGTTGGTCCCAGTTGACCCCTCTTATCGTGATAACGAGATCAATTTATCCATCATTATAGATTCTACATTCGTAACCTGTGGCAGATGTATAGATAAATCTTTATTGTTGTAGACAACATATATTACACTAGGTGTTAAAAGTTTAAAAAAAAAACTTATCACAGACATCATTAGGGAATTCTGGTTATCTGGGTCGTGCGTGAAAGGATAAAAGGTCCAAGATATGAAATTATTCTATTGTCATAGAATTCAGACACATGTGTAGATGTGTAGAATGTCCGATTCATTAGGAATAAGCATCTTAATTTATATAAAATATATATAATAATATTTGTATAAAAAGCGTGAATCATACTCAAGAACCAAATGTATGAATCATCCTTTGTTAGACGTGAATTTCTAAATAGTATTAAATAAGGTTGTTGATACTAACAATTCAACTCATATCGGCATTATTTTTACGTAGTTTTAAATGGCATATTTTTTGATAATACTTGCTTATTCTACTAATCAAAAAAGTCCAAAATTGTTTCTTTGGCGTTATTCTATTTGGGATTAAAGTGACTAACACTAGAATAAACGTGTGGAGAGTAAGCGACAGATATGTCAATGTGGCTTTAGAGTAAAATTTTGAATATTTTGAATCACATTTGTGTCACTTTTTGTAAGGAAAATTATTTAGTTATATACCACGTGGAGGGCGTGGTCAGATTTATGTATGTATATGTTGTGTTATTTCATTTTTGAACAAATTTGTTCCAAAAAATGTAATGAATATAACATTACATTCTACTTAGCATTTGTAGATTATAATAAAGCGTTTGCCTCACTAAAACACGTAAAAATAAAGGAAGCTTTAAAATCGCAAGGAGCTGATAATAAATATATACGCTTGATTATTGACATCTATAAAAATATAAAAGTAAAAATAGGAACAGAAAGAGCCGGGAAATATTTTCCAATACAAAGAGGAGTAAGACAAGGGGATCCCATGTCACCCGAACTTTTACTCAGCCGTCTTTGAACATGTACGAACGCCTCGAACGGGATAAATACGGAATAAATGTTAATGGAGTACAATTAAATCACTTAAGATTGGCAGACGATCGTTAAAGTAATAACTGAAGATCCAAGGACGCTGGAAGAGATTTTGAAACAGCTTGTCTATGAAAGTGACAAAGCGTCAATAAATACAGCAAAGACTAAATTTATGACAAACCATGAAAGTATTCCCACATATTGTGTTACCGTAAAGGGTCACGCTAACACAATAGAATTCGTGAAAGAATAATCCTGTCTCCAATAGATCTTACAAATAAAGAAATTAATATCAGGATCAACTTGGCTTGGACAAGTAGGTCATGAAAAACCCCCTCGTACCAATGAAATAATTAACATATTTATTTTACTTGTCTTGACATATGGATGTCAAACATTAAGTCTAACTAACCATAATATATTACAATAACGTAGTATATTACAAGTCAAGTTAAAGGTTAAATTAAAATGAGATATTATAAGAAAACAGACAGAGAATCACAGATGTTACTTCATTTATTAAAAAAATTAAATGGAATTGGGCAGGCCGCACGATTAGAAGTAACAAAGATAAGAGTTCAAGGGACGGAACGGAGTGGTGCCCGAGACAAATTAAAAAAAAGAAAGACATACACCGTCGAAGATGGGAAGACGACCTAAGAAGAATAGCGGTCGTTACATGAACTAAACATGCACTAAACCGTACTCTGTGGGAAACTATAGGGGAGGCTCTAGCATACGAGAGAAAGACAAAAAAAATAGAAAAATTACTTTATTAGGTTAAGTTGTGTATTGTGGAAGATTGTAAATGAAGGCTATTATTATTATTATTATTATATTCTGTAATTGTGTTCTGCGTGTAATTATTACTATTAGTTGATTGATCCTCATTAATGCTTGCTGATTACAAAAGTATAATCAATATGTTATTTTCTTATCGCATTTTTGTTTTTTTCTTGTTAATTCCCGAGGTTTTGTACTGACAGTGGATTATTAATATGAATGATTAGTATTCAATTAGAAACTTCATTTTTACCGTTGTAAAATTTATTTAAATGTTCGTTTAGAGCCAACATTTATTTTAAATATAAATCAATGATTTCGTCGAGAAGTGCGCAGCGCATGGTCGCTGAGTTTGATGTTTTATCGATAAAACTAAAATATATTATTACACTTGTAGTTTGTAACCATAATATAATACGAGTGTTAATATTATTTACGCTGCCTGCTGCACTGGTTGTTTGCTACCTGCTGCCCTTGACTTGGTTCGCGTGATGCCAGATAACTATCGTAAGTATATTATTTTGGATGCAAATGCCACTCGAGCCACAATTTATATACACCTTTATTTAGGATAATTTCACAATTTTTGCACTATTATTAATTTATAAATGATCCATCCTTTATTGTTATTTTTCATATTTTTTTCGGTATTGATATTTTAGGTACAGATATCGCCGTAGTGTAATTCAAAAGTATTGTTTCTCAATCTCAAGACGGTTATAGGCTCGAATCCTACTCGGTGTAAAACACGTGTGGAAAATTAAATGAAAGGAAAGCTTTTTGTGTGTGTGATACTTAGTATCAATTTGTCTACTAGTATATTAAAATACCTATATATGTGCCAGATTTAATATTTTATATAAGTTACTACAACGTGGCCTGGTTTCTCTGGATCGATAGATACGCCCGTGATCAATGAATGCAGCGTCGAGATACGAGCGCGCGGTGCAACCCACGCACTGATAAAGCCCAAGATATTTTGTTTCGTATTCTTTTATAACATATAATATTATGTAAATTTAAATAGGACTAAGCCAAAAATAGATTGTTAAATAATTTTATTGGATCAAAAAAGATGAATCTACGTTCATAAATACACATAGGTATGTAATTGTAGTGTTTTATTGATAACTAGTTGTCGTCCACAACTTTGTTTTTCTTGTCTCGTTCGTGAAGGAATGTCGGAAAATTCTAGCGCTTACCTGCATCCCCAAGGAACCTAGACTGTGAGTTTTATGACAGTAATGTAAGACTTTTATCTGTATATATAAAAACGACATGACGTTCGTAAGTTTCGCTAAAAATCAGATCAGATCGATTTGGCAAATGATGGTTTCAAAAGATGGAACATTAAAAGACCTAACATAAGTAAAATTCAGCCGCCTGATTTAACGGTGTATAATTTATGCATTCAATAGTTGGTCCCGTCATTTGGTCTTTAGATTAATATTTATTATCTTTATAAGAAATTTCTAAGCGCGCTATAAATATTTGAGAACAAATATGTCATTATTTTGTTAACATTTTTTCAAAGTGTTATTCCCACACTAAGTAAATTGAAAAAGATATATTTAGAAAACGTATAAAAATTTTTGAACACAGCGGGACTTGAACGGTTTTCAAGAGGCGCGGGTTCAAATCCCGCTGCGTTAAAAAAAAATTATACGTTTTCTAAATATATCTTTTTCAAAAAAAATACATGTTAAATAAAAAAATTCTCACTTCAAATGTTACGAATGAACGTTCGAGACATATTCAAACGAAGAGTTATCACAAGCACATAATGAAGTTTCATGCGTGTAGCTTCAGAAATAACGGACTTCCATATAAACAACTTTATCCCCGTAGAATCCGGGTAGAATTTGCTTAAACGTGGAAATAGTAATTTATTAATTTTTAACCAGCAGCCCAAAAATAAAGTTTCATCTTCTATTTAGCCCCCTATGTGGGCTGTATTTTCACAATCGTTGTTATAGGTTATATATTATATTTTAGTAGGTTAAGTGTAATAGGGCTTCATGACGCATTAAATTAGTTTCACTGCAATACTCGTTTTCAATCAGTCAAAATTTTATGTCAGTAATTTTATTACTGAAGTACTTTCATGCATACTTATAATATTTTTTTTATGTTATAGACAAGGCAAACGAGCCGTTACTTCGAACGTTCGGGTCACCTGATGGTAAGTGCAGCTATAGGGATAATGCCGGCCTTTAAGGTGGAAATAGACCGCTTTTTGAAGGTACTCATGTCGAATCGACCTGGAAACATTGCCGCTGGTAGGCCATGCCACAGTTGAGTGGCACGTGGAAGGAAGTTCCTACAAAATACTTTTCCTACTATTTCCCTCCCTTAGGGGCTCAATTTCCAAAAATCCTTCCATAGTGGGTGTCTACTCCACAAGATTACCATACTGATCACAGATCATGGGTCTAACAATGGAAAATTTAGTCAACGAATCAGAATAATTTATTTTATAAGTATAGAAGATTACTGAAATGAAAATGTTTCAACATAAAAAAAATGTATCCTCATATATGCGCTATGCTTATTCTATTAGTAGATTTATATATCGTAATAAAGATAACAATATTTTATATATCAAAAAAAAAAAAAAAAAAAAAAAAAAAAAAAAAAAAAAAAAAAAAAAAAAAAAAAAAAAAAAAAAAAAAAAAAAAAAAAAAAAAAAAAAAAAAAAAAAAAAAAAAAAAAAAAAAAAAAAAAAAAAAAAAAAAAAAAAAAAAAAAAAAAAAAAAAAAAAAAAAAAAAAAAAAAAAAAAAAAAAAAAAAAAAAAAAAAAAAAAAAAAAAAAAAAAAAAAAAAAAAAAAAAAAAAAAAAAAAAAAAAAAAAAAAAAAAAAAAAAAAAAAAAAAAAAAAAAAAAAAAAAAAAAAAAAAAAAAAAAAAAAAAAAAAAAAAAAAAAAAAAAAAAAAAAAAAAAAAAAAAAAAAAAAAAAAAAAAAAAAAAAAAAAAAAAAAAAAAAAAAAAAAAAAAAAAAAAAAAAATTATCAGTTGAC